>JAHIAM010015884.1:0-21943 GCA_021605205.1 Aegilops longissima
ACATGGCCAAGAAAGTTCATCCCTACAAAATCATATAGTTTAGTCATGCTCCATTTTCATCACACAAGAATGCTCTCATCATGCACAACCCGATGACAAGCCAAGCAATTGTTTATACTTTAGTAATCTCAAACTTTTCAACCTTCACCAATACATGGCGTGAGCCATGGATAAACACTATGGGTGGAATAGAATATAATGATGGGGGTTATGTGGAAAGACAAAAAAGAAAGTCTCACATCAACGGCTAATCAAAAGGCTATGGAGATGCCCATCGATTATGTTAATGCAAGGGAGGGATTGCCTCAGGGATGCACTAGAGCTATAAATGCATGAAACTCAACAAAAGAAACTAAGTGGGTTGCATCCAACGCTTGCTCACAAGACCTAGGGCATTTGAGGAAGCCCATTGTTGGAATATACAAGCCAAGTTCTATAATGAAAAATTCCACTAGTATATGAAGTGACAAAAAAAGACTCTTATCATGAAGATCATGGTGCTACTTTGAAGCACAAGTGTGGAAAAAGGATAGTACCATTGTCCTTTTATTCTTTTTTGCCTTCTTTTTTGGCCTTTCTCTTTTTTTTATTGGGACAATGCTCTATGAATGATGATCATCACACTTCTATTTATTTACAACTCAATGATTACAACTCATACTAGAACAAGATACTCTATGAATGCCTCCGGTATCTGGTTGTAATCAAGAATGACATGTATGAAAAATTATGGGGTGGCTTTGCCACAAATGATTCAACTACATGATCATGCAAAGCAATATGACAATGATGAGCGTGTCATGATAAGCGGGCTGGAAAGTTGCATGGCAATATATCTCGAATGGCTATGGAAATGCCATAATAGGTAGGTATGGTGGCTGTTTTGAGGAAGGATATAAGGAGGTTTATGTGTGAAAGGCGTATCATATCAGGGGTTTATGCAGGAAGTTTCCAACTCTCAATGTGAGAAGGGAATGCCCATCCGAAGGGCTAGCAATGATGGAAGGGTAAGAGTCGTATAATCCATGGATAACATTAGTCATAAAGAACTCACATACTTATTGCAAAATCTACAAGTCATAAAAACCAAGCACTATCATGCTCCTAGGGGATAGATTGGTAGGAAAAACCCTCGTCCCCACCCCACCCAAAGGAGGACAATCAAAGAACACCTCATGTTTCAAATTTGTTACATAACGTTTACCATCGTGCATGCTATGGACCAAACTTCAACACAAGTATTTCTCAAATTCACAACTACTCAACTAATAACTTTAATATCACTATCCATATCTCAAAACAATCATCAAGCATCAAACTTCTCTTAGCATTACACACTCATAAAGTTTTTTCAGTCTTGAATACCTAACATATTGGATTAATTTCCCAATTTAAGCAAATTACCATGCTTTTAAGACTCTCAAAATAATATAAGTGAAGCATGAGAAAATAATAGTTTCTATAAAACAAAACCACCAGTGCTCTAAAAGATATAAGTGAAGCAAGGCAAAAACTATATAGCTCAAAAGATATGTAAGCCATAAGGTATTCTAATAAATTCCAAATCATGTGTGTCTCTCTCAAAAAGGTGTTACAACAAAATGATTGTAAACTAAAAAAAAGACTCAAATCATCAAGGCGCTCCAAGCAAAACACATATCATGTGGTGAATAAAAATAGCTCAAGTAAAGTTACCGGGAAATAGGCGAAGGGGGATGCCTTGGGCATCCCCAAGCTTATTTGGTGTCCTTAGATTTATTGGGGTGCCATGGGCATCCCCACAAACTCTTAACTCCTTGTTCCTAATCCATCAAATCGCCCAAAAAAACTTTAAAACAACAGCAGAAAATCTTGAGCTTTAGGAAAACAAAACACCACTTCAAGGTCTTATGTTGAAATCATTCTTTATTTATATTGGTGTTAAACCTGTATTCAACCTCTATGGTTTATAAACTATTTTCTTGTAACATCCCAAATTTTCAATTTGGAATGTTATACATTAGTCATCATGCATATCATATTTTCTCCATTTTTCGATCCTAAAAATTTCCCAACTCAAGGACCCTGGAGAATTAAATTTCATTATTTTCATATTTGGGATTTCTCAAATTTTGAAAATAGGATCATTTGGTTTTTTAAATTATCTTCATAAAGTTTTCCTATAAAAATTTTGGAGGGAATAATATGACTTTCCCAACATTTAGGAAAATGAAGATTTTAAAATAAATCAAATTTTTTTGAAGATTATTTGCTTGGCAAAATAGCATTTAAAAATATATGCATGTTTGCCCGTTTTTAAAGTTCATTTTGTTGACTCATTTTTAGGATGGGGAAAATTTTTTAATTTAAATGGAGTTCATTTGTATTTTTTAATTGTTTGGTTTAAATTTAAAAAAAGCCCCCCCCAGCCGGCCACCACCCGCCCGCCCGCCCCTCCTCCTCTCCCCAACGCCCGCCCGGGTCCCCCGCCGCCACCCCCCCCGGGACTCCCCTGGGGACCCCCCCCTCCCCAAATCCCCCCCCCCTCTTAAATACCCCCCCTTCCTCCACCTCGCGCCGCCCTTCCCCGGCCAACCCGGGGGGCCGCCCGCCGCCGGGCCGGAACCCGCCCCCCTGCCCCCCTCCACCCCGGGACCCCCCTGCCGCCTTGAGCCCCTCGGCCCCTCCGGCCCCGGGACCCCCGCCCCGGGCCCCGGGACCCGCCCCACCCCGGGAGGTAAGCCGCCCCTCGTTATCGGTTTTCCCTAAAGGCCGATCGGTTTTTAAAATATGGTTTTTTAAAAAAACCTAGATGTTTTTTTTTTTATTTTTTTTTAGAGCGTTCACGAACGTTCGTTTCAATAACTTTCGTTGGATTAGTTCATTGACGTCCGTTATTTAATCCGTTAAATGTTTTCTTTTAATGGTTTCCGTTATTTTTTGATTCGATTTGATCCGTTTTCAAATTCTGTTTTATTTCTGCTGTTTATGAATCGGGTGATTCGCCGGGAGTTTAAATGGAAACCGCCTTCCGATACCCTACTTACCGAGTTTTGCTCTTAAAATTTTGCCTATTTCAGATTTAAGAGCGTTCTCTCTCGATTTGACTTTGATGTTTATTTTATTGAATCTTTTAAAGGGTTCTTAAGTTGAACTTTCGGTTAGATCTTTATTAAAGTTTCCCGGCATTAGATAGTACTTATTGTATGCTTGTTGTTTATGCGCTTAGATCACGGTCTCTTGCGAATCTCTAGGTCTCGGGATCATCGGAAGGCAAGTAACATGATCATACCTTTTCTATTACAGTTTTTGCATTAGATCAAACCCTCAAACACGCATGTTTTGGATCAAATTAAATTTGTGGGTTTGGGAATAGATTGAGGTAGTACCTATTACATTTTACTTATGAAACCGGGGTTACTTCTCGTTTGCTTGTTATCAGCTATGCTAAGGCGTGGATTGGGTAGTGAATATCCTTGAGGATGTGAGATTGTTAATTAATGGTTTATCTAAGGTGGCAACCTAAAACACATCTGGGTGGATTAGGCACTTTTCCTCGAGACTTCTTTTCTTGGACCGCCACCCGGGCTCTAAGGGATCATGGATATTCAAGCTGGAAACTTCCGTTGCAGCCACAAAATTATGGGCTCTGGCGTATTGACTAATCGTCCCGAACTCTTCGGGTAGGCTAGGATGTAGGGGAAATGGTTGTGCGGTCTACCCCATGTAAGGTGCTAAGGCTTCGAAAGACTATGTCTGGTCATCCGTTTCTCAAACACCATGGTCAGAACCAAGCGGGAACCGAGTCTTTGGGGAAAAGTCCGAAAACCTCTGGATGTATAAACTAATCATGATTAGCCGTGTCCCGGTTATGGACGTTTTAGTATCCGGTACTTGAATATCATTGAATCTCAACATGTTACTTCTAAATAAAAGTTATTGGGTTTGATGGTACTTTTTAATTGGGATTTGAGGATCTGTCAACCATTTCAATGTTTAACAACCACCATGATAGTTAAATAAAATTATTCCTTTGATGTAGGGAAAAATCAGCTTTATGCAAATGTAAGTGAGCCTTACCACCGCCATATATGCATGTAGTGTAAACATTCATTCATTTTTATTGTTAATTGCCGGCATATTCCATGTGACCCGTTTTGGCTAACTTTCACGTTGAGACTTTTGAAGAATAAGGTGTTGGTGTGGTTCTATACTCGGTGAGGTTGGAGTTGATGGACTCTTATCTTCCAAGCCTTCCCTTATTATTAGATGGCCTTAAGCCATATTATTTATTAAGTTTTGTGGACAACGATGTAATAAGTGTGTGATTGCTACTCTCTATAAATCCTTTCTTTTGTGGTTCGGCATTCTTGATCCGGGGATGACCGAGCAACGATCCATTAATGAATGCTTTAGAGAATTTCGAGCAGGGGCCAGAAACGACCACTAAGTTAAAACCATAGACACTACTCTCTTCCCATTTCTAACTCCTCATCTTTTCTCTCTTTTGGATAGGGCCCGAAGATCAAGTACCCAACCGGATGAAGGCACCCTTTTGGTTTCACTTGAAGGAAGTTACTAAGTACTGAACATTGGACTACCAAGCTTGGGACTTTCCCCTCCTGAAGAGGGCTGGAAGATTCAAGCTCACGTTCGGAAGGACATTCCCCCAATCACCAAGCCTATAGATAGTGTTTTGATTAAACTTGGATGCAGGAAAAGCATGGCAGCTCACATCACCATGGGGCGTTGGAAGTTTATCAAGAAGACCTCAAGGACACCATCTACCAGTTTTGGGACGTCGAGATGACAAGCTGGGCCGTCGCCCAAGAAGGATAGATCCATTGCACTTTCATCCGGAGTTAAATCAGCCATTCGGCGCCGGAGAACCAAATGTCGACATGTTGGATTGGAAGACAAAGGAAGGATCCGGGGAAGAAGAACTAAAACTACTGGCAAGGACTAATGGGCGAGATCGTAGCTCGGCAAACACAATAACGATCTTAAATCGAGATCGAAGAACTCAAGAAAAGTTGGCCTTTCGGGAATGAAGACCGGTTGTGAATACCCAGCGACTACATCAACTCGCGACAGATTGGATCCGTGAACCCGACTTTGAAGGCAATGGGCGGACATCATGGAGTCTTCCACGGTTCAATTAGTGAAGTCCCCACATATTAGTAGTATTTCCTCCATGTAAACATTATATAACCACTTTTCCGATAGTTAGATCGTTTAAGCCCTTTTTGATTGAATGAAGTGATTTTGTGTGCATTTGCTCATGTGCATTTGGGTAGTGATTCCCTTAGCCTCATTCTATTCCATTTCTCTTCTTTTCTAAACCCTCGGATCCTCCGGGGCGACCCGGATTGTTTCCGGAGATCACAATTGATCCGGCGAATACCGATTCAAACATTGTGCGAACCAGGCAACAACAACAACAACCCCCACCACCACCACTGCGGATCATCGACTTCGTTTCCTTAACTGAATCCGGGTGTATTCCAAACCCGAGCCAATTGGCGAGATGGTCCAAAGATAAAGGAACTAACCCTGCGGGATCAGATGGAAAAAGTGAAGTTTGCCACATCGCTTGAAGGACCCGGGGCATGGTGGGAGAATTTCCCCACTTACCCGTGAACCTCACATGGGACATTTGAAACCCCTTTGCCCATGTTTGGGAGCCAGGCCATGAAGAAGCGTGAGTTTCAACTTCCCGGAGGAAGGTTTGGCGGTCGTGGATTTTAAAATTAACGTTATGCCCCGGATAGCGTTCTCGGGCGCTAAACAGGAGAAGTTTCTAGAAGGACAAATGATGAGTTAATCCGTTGATGGTAGGTTTCAACAACTACCGGAGTTAGTGGACCGACCCTCATGATTGAAGGAAAGCGCAAATTGAGAACTGCGGAAGTATGGACAAGGGAAGTATCTGGGCCCAGAAACCCGTTATACCCTAAAAAGGTCGGTTTCACATACCCATGGAGGAGGAATTCCAAACCATAATGGCACCAAGAATGGGAGCGGAATGGAGGAAAGCAGACATCCACAACCGTCAACACCAAAAGTGAACAGTCACATTACTTGCTTTAAGTGCATAAAAGGGCATTATGCAAATATATCGAAGGCGAATGGAAATGGCAATGGAAGCTCGGAAAAGCCCAACCCTTTCACGGGCGGTGAACCACATTGATGTGGGGAGGTTGAAGATCGCCGATCGTTCGGTAAGTTTTGGTTAAGTCATTTCTTGCAATTGTTCTTTTTGATCTTGGTGCATGCATTCCTTACATATCAAGGGGATTTGTGGATAAGTACAATTTACCAACCCAAGCCCTTAGGTCACCCATGCTAGTAACCTCACCGGGAGGAGTACATGGCTAGTAAATGGTGTGATCGAATGCCACTAAGGTTGGACACTATGTTTTCCCCGGACCTAATAGTTGGAAATCCCAAGGTTGGATGTGATATTAGGAATGGATTTTATCAAAGTATGGAGGAAACATAGATTGTACCACAAGATCAATTTTGCTCACCACACGGAAGGAAGAAGGATTAAGTATGTATCACGGCACGGCAGGAGGCACAAATTAAATTGCTTATCGGGAGTGGTAGGAAGAAGTACCGGTGGTGAAGGATTATCTGATGTATTTGGAAGAATTGCGGGAATGCCAAGGATAGAGACATTGAGTTTTTGATCGGTGTTGCGAGAACAGGCCCGATTCAAGCGGCCGTGCAGGATGCATAAAGGATTTGGCGGAAATCAAAAGGATTAAGGAACTATTGGATAAAGGTTTTATTCCCAAGTTCTTCACCTTGGGATCACCCGTTTTGTTGGTGGAGAAGAAGGATGGATCGTTAAGAATGGTTGTTGGATTATCGTGGATTGAATGAAGTAACAATCAAGAACAAGTACCCACTACCTATGATAAATGATCTTTTGATCCCAAGGAGCTAAAGTGTTTTCCAAAGATGGACTTGCGATCGGGTACCATCGATTGAAGATTAGGGGCAAGAACATACCCAAACCCATTTACCACGAGATATGGAATGCAGTATACCGTTATGTCATTTGGACTGACTAACGCTTTGACCTATTTCATGAACATGATGAACAAAGTGTTTATGGAGTTTTTGGATAAGTTAAGGGTGGTGTTCATTGATGACATTTGATTTTCTCAAAGAATGAAGAGGAACACAAGGAACATTTGCGATTGGTTTTGGAAAACTAAGGGAACACCATTGTACCAAGTTAGCAAATGTGAGTTTTGGCTAAAAAGTTGGATTTCCGGACATGTTATATCCGGAGGGATAGATTGACCCACAAAAGTTGAGACCGTAACAAATGGGAAGCACCAACGGAGTTGGAGAGATTGAGTTTCCTTGGACTCGCGGGATACTAAAATTCATTGAGAATTTCTCAAGAATTGCAAAGCCTATGCGAATTGTTGAAGAAGGAAAACAAATTCATATGGGTGAATTTGTGAGGCAAGTTTTGGGAGTTGAAGAAAAATTGGTTACCTCACCGGTTTGATATTGCGGATCGGACTAAGGATTATGAGGTGTATTGGCCTTCACGTCGAGGACTTGGAGCCGTCTTATGCGGGAAGGAAGAGTTGTTTGTATGCTTCCGACAACTTAAGCCCCATGAGTTGAATTATCCACTCATGATTTGGAGTTTGAATTGTGCGCCTTAAAACATGGAACATTTTCTCATTGGAAATCATTGTAAATATACCGGATCACAAGAGTTTGAAGTACATCTTCACCGGGAAAATTGAATCTCGGACAAAGGAGATGGTTAGAACTTATCAAGGATTATGATATGAGATTGCATTACCACCCGGAAAGGCTAATGTGTGTGAGGCGCATTGGCCGTAAACCCGTCAATACCCTAATGATGGGAGAATACCCCATGAGTTAGCCGAGGACCTTGAGAGCTATGTTTGGAAATAGTTGAGAGGCTATGTAGCACATTGGAGATTGATCGACAACGATGGACAAAATCGAAGAAGCCAAAAAGGCGGATAAGGAAGTTGCCTCTATAAAGGAGAAAATGGGCAAAGGAAAATAAAAGGTTTCGTGAGGATGACACGATACCCTATGGTTTGAAGACCGTGTTTATGTGCCCAATGACCCGGAGGAAGGAAGTTGATTTTACAAAGCCCATGATTCACCTATTGATTCACCGGGAAATACCAAGATGTATTTGGATTTGAAGAATATTTTTCGGTGGAGGAATGAAGAAGGATATTGCGGGTATGTTGTGGCGCCCCGATTCAATGTACACTAATCATCCGCAAATGTATGCGATCAAGATCAAGGACTCACGGGAAGATATCACAACACAACTCTATAAATAAAATAAGTCATACAAGCATCATAATACAAGCCGAGGGGCCTCGAGGGGCTCGAATACAAGTGCTCGATCATAGAGGGTCTTGAGGAAAAAACAATTGAAACAGGACATAAGTTAAACAAGGTTATAAGATTTCTAGCACAAAGCCCGGGATCTGAATCGAAAGAAGGGCGGGCCTCCCTGGGATCCTCCTAGGTCCTCGAGTGGTGGTCGCCGGGGCTGCCGGTAGTAAGGCACCTCCAAGGTAGTAATTGTCATGGGTGGCGTGGGCTCCAAGGCTCCATCGTCGATTGCACAATCGAGTAGAGATAGGGGAAAGGGGGAACAAGGCAACGTGGTACTCATCCAAAGTACTCAAGCAAGGAGCTACACTACATATGCATGGATATTGTGTAAAGGCCATATTGGTGGAGGTGCGGAATGCCCGGAATAAGAGGGGATAGCTAGTCTTTGGAAGACTAAACCGGACTCTGTCTTTAACGGTGGAGGGACAAGCTGAAGTCCTCCAAGTATCATCATATGCAATAATCCTACCCATCCCCTCTTCCTACCGAAGGCGACCACCGGTTATGTTCGGCACTTGGAAGGTGTGTTTTATCAAGTATCCGGTTCTAGTTGTTAAGCTCAAGGTACAACTCCAAGTCGTCCTGAAGAAGATCACGGCTATCCGAATAGATTAACTTCCCTACGGGGTGCACCATCTTACCCGGCCGCGTCCCATTTGGCGGACACACTTTCTGGGTCATGCCGGCCGGAAGATCAACCGTTGCAGCCCACCTAAACTGTGAGGGCCAACGGGTCTAAACCTAAGCGGCAGTGCAGGCCCATCCCAAACACCACCGTTCCGTCTGTTTGGAAGCAGACCTAGCCCATGGCGTTCGGTCCAATCTGGCCGCCTTTCTCATTGACGTCTGAAGCCTTGATACCCACGGCCAGGGATACCCATAACTTCTCCGCGTAGATGGTTAGTGCGTATAAGCTTCGTTAACCCAGATCAAATACCAAGACCTCGTTAAAGGTGTTAAAGTAACCCGAGCAGCAGGGAGCCCACCTCTCTCCTAAGGCGGTCTCAACCTTTGTCGCTCATACAAAGATCCATGGGTGCTCCATCGGCCGACCGACTTTAGTCTCACATGTATCATGTATAAGTATATAGTATATACCGTGATCAACTCCAGTGATCACGGCCCGATAAATAAACAAGGGACGGACAAGAAAGTAGGGCCCAGGATGAAAGTACTAGCATCCTAACTAAGCATATAGGATTGCGGGTAAGGTAACCGGAAGTTACAAGGGCAGGCTATTCCGCGGTATAGGAATTAAAGCAATAACATGCTATACTACTCTAATCAAGCATGTAGATAAGGTAAAATTCTTCAGTGATCAGGGGGCTTGCCGGTTGCTCGAAAGGGAAATCGTCAACCCGTGGTGGTAACCCATTGGGCGTCGGTCCGTAGTCTTGGGAGAGGGGGAAAACAATGAATACAAAGTAAGAGATATCGATGATGACATGTCAAAGCGATGCTGGCGTGCCCTAACGTGGTATGAGAAAGTCTTGGTTAGGGGAAAAACATCAGGAAGTTTTCCGGTTAGGAATCTGTCAGACGGATGAGCCGGGAGGAAAGTTTGGTTCGATAGGTTAGGCGTGTGGTGGGGAGCAATTGCGTATCCGGATTAAATCTTCGTTCGACAACTTTCATGTTGAAAATATTTTAATCCGGATTACGGTTAAAAGATATGATTTTAAAAGATTTTATTAATTTGGAATTTAATTAATTATTTAATTAATTTGAAAATGCATTTATACATCGGCATGATGTCATCTTGGCTCATCGATCAACGGGTTGGTGAGTCAACTCTGACAGTGGGTCCCATGTCATTCACTAATGACTAATTACCTAATATTTAATTAACATTACTTAATTAAGTTAATTAATTTAGGGTTAATTTCAAATTAATTAGATTAATTAATTAATTAATTAATTAATTAATTAATTAGTTAATTAATTTTTTAATTTCATTTTATTTTTATTCCCTTTTCTTTTTTTTATAAAAAGCGTTACGGGCGTAGAAAGTTTCCTGAGGCGGATCGGGCGTAATGGGCGGGGGGGGCCGAACCGTTAACGAGGACCCGGGAAACCTTGAAAAATCGGTGGGGCCATGACCAAACAAAACCCGGGGCCGGGTGACAGTTTAATTAATGGTGGGGGTTCCAACCTAAAGGGGCCTTCTGGGGCCGGGACGGCGGGGAGGGCGTGGGCCCGGGCCAGGGCCCGGAAGGCGTCGGAAAAGCCGGGTGGTTTTGGCCGGTGGGGAAAAGAAGCGTAAGCGGTGGCGTCGAAATGGGGGCGTCGTCGGCAAGGGAAAAGAGGAGCAGAAGTGGTGCCTCGGTTTAAAGCCCGGTGACAGAACTCTGGCGTCCTCTGAGGGTTCGGGAGGGAAAGAAGGAGGCGGTACGGTGGCAGGTGGCCGGGAAGCCGCGTCGGCGGAGGAAGAAGAAACCGGGAGGTGGCCGAGCTCACCGGCGCCGTGGGAGGTCTAAGCGGGGGCTCGGTGGGGCGTGGCGGCCGGGGAAAGTTGAGGCCCAGGCTTCGGCCGTCGAGGGCCGGAGGGGTCAGGATCGGCCCAAGGGTCCTTCGTGCTTGGCTGACGGAGGAGAGGGGCTCCCGGCGGTGGCAGGAGGAGGGTTTGGGGGTGAGGCGGCAGCCCAAGGTGGGTGGCCGGGGCCGACTTCGGTCGGGGTCTCCGCCCGATCAGATCGAAGGCGAGGAAGGGTGGGGAAGGCGTGGGGAAAGTGGGAGGCGGCTAGGGTTGGCCCTTGAAGGTGGGGTTAAGCGGGGTGTTGGGCGGGCCGGGAATGGGGGCGGGGCGAGGCCAAGTGGGGAGGAAATGGGCGGGGGTTTTGGGCGGGGTTTTCCCTCCCCTTTTTTCTTTTCTTTCTTTTTTTTTTTTCTTTGTTTTTAGTTTATTTAAAATGCCAAAGCATTTTACAAAATTATGCCCCCATAATTAGGTTAGCTATTTTAGACAACCCCGAACATTTTTAGTTTTTGTTTTGAAACTTTTTATCTTTGCTTTTGTTTTGATATTGTTTTAGGCGGGTTGAATCAACGTGAGGTTTGCCGATGTAGGGGTGTTTCTGTTTTTCCATCGGGGTGTTAAAATCTCCTCCCTACAAAAATCTCGTCCGAGATTTAGGAGGTAGAAGGAAAGAGTGCGGGTATTCATCTCGAAAGGCGATCCTCGCGTTCCCAGTGGCTTCATCTTGAGTGATTCGCCCTTTGGACTTTGAGGAACTTGATGGCCTTGGCGTGGCGGCGTTCAGCTTGAAATCGGACGGATGCTCTTTATAGGAAGGTCTGTTGCAATTCGAGCACTTCATGGTCCCTTCTTTCGGTTGGGTCCTTGAAGCAGCGTGGAGTTTGACCGTGGAACACCCGTGAACACGAGAAAGGGTTGGCGGAAGCTCAGTTGATAAGCCACTTTTCCGCCTTTCGAGAATAGTGAAAGGGCCAATAAGCGAGGCTAAGGCCCTTGATCCGGCGGTGAGCACCCTTCATTGGTGTAGCGAAGATAGGCCTTTGCCGAGGTTGATAGACCATGTCTTTGTGATAGCGGTCATAATTACTCTTTTAGCCTTGTTGGCGGTCTTGAGATTCTGGAATAATGCGGACTTGTTCTTGGCATGTTGGATAATATCCGGACCGAAGAGTGGGCGTTCCCGATTTGACGATTCGGAGGGTTGGACTTTTCGTCCATATAACCCGAAGGGCCATCTTGGACAACAGTAGCTATTATTATAAAGAACTTCGGCATCGGGAGATTCCTCCATTTCTTGCGAAGGAAATGACACAAGCTGAAGCATGTCTTGAGAATTTGGTTAACCGTTCAACTTGCCCTTAGGCGGATGAAAGCGATCTTGAAAGATAAATGAGTCCCCATAGCTTCTTGAAAACTTGCCGGAATCTTGAAGTGAATAAGTGCCACGGTCGGCGATAACCGGTGGAATACCGTGAAGTGAAACAATTACGGACATATAGGCGTTGCCAAGCTGGCTAGCGGTTGATCGTTTCTTTGACCGGAAATGTGCAACTTTAAGCGGTCAATGGCGACAAGAATAACATATTACCTTTCTGCGATTTGGGAAATCCGGTGGGAAGTCCATTTCAACATGGTCCCATTTCCATTCGGGGAATAGAGATAGGTTGCGAGTTCCGGCCAGGCCTTTGATGTTCCTTTGATCTGACCAAGCGTCACACTTTCGGAAACATAGCGAGCAATGTCACCTTCATATTAGACCACGGAATCTCGGCGAATGTCTTGATACATCTTTGTACTGGGGTGGATACATAGAGTATCATGAGCTTCTTTCATAAACGAGTCATATTCAGGTTTTCCTTCTTACGGCACCACTAAGGGCCTTTGAAGTACAAAGCGCCATCATGCAATAGTGAAGGATGAGGTTTCCTTTCGATGTCTTGTTTAAGCTTGTAGACTTGATCAAATCCACCATTGTCTTTATGGGCCCGAATGGGTTAACATAAATTATAAAGAACCTGGGAACCAACAATGGGGTTAACTTTTGGAACCCAAGGGGGGATGACCGGAAGGAACCAAATTATTGGAGGCTTTTGAAATTCCCAAACAAAGTTGGGTTAACTTTGTGGGATTCCTGGGAAGGTGGTTCTTGAAGACTTTTGGCGGTAAGGATCAACATTAGGGTTGCGGCCCGTTTAGGAAATACCAAATTAAATCATAACGGTTATTTCTCTGGGGCCAAGCGGAGGTTAAGGCCCAGGCCTTGATTGGCGAAACCAGGATTTGGTGGTTGGTGAAGTTTCTTAATTAGGATTACCGGGGGTAATTGTCGGGCCCTTTGCTTTAATTCCATTGGAATTTGGCGGCCCACAAGGTTGGGGTGGAACTTGGGAAGTTCTCCCGTGGGCAATGGTGGCGAGGCAAAAAACCACTTTGCGTTCTTGGGCAATTAGGAACCCGGGGCCTAAACCTTGAGAGAATGTCCGATAAATTGGGAAGCCTTCCAATTTGGAGGAACTTTGGGGGAAGTTCAACTTTTCGGCACCGAAATTTGACATTTTTTCATTCCTTGGAATTTGGGCCCTTAAACCACAGGTTGTCGAGGCCATGGAATTTAAGTTTCTCGGGAAGGGCGGGCAATTGGTTTAAGCGAAAAACTTGACTTATCGTTCCTTGGAGGTCCAAATCGGAGGGAATACCTTGAAACTCTTTTCGGGGTTTGGCAAGGCAAACCACCTTGAATGACATTGTCCAAAGGAGGTTACTTAAATTCAATTGGAGCTTGGATTTATGGGCCCGGTAGTTTTGGCCAACGGTTTGCCCATTTCTTCTTACAAAGGAATGTCCCGGGGAACTTCGGAATAAACCCGAAGAATTTGTCGATTTTCCTTTAATAAAGTTCATCGGGCAGAGGGGTTTGGCTTGGGGGTTTGGTTTAAGCGAAGGCAATTGGCGGTTACCGAGGAACCAAGGAAGTTCTTAAAGCGGTCTTGGGGAAATTCCCTGCAACGGGAATTGGTTTTAACCCCCTCAAGGGTCGGGTTTAAGAACAAGGCAAAGGCCTTGCCTGGATCTTGAACCGAGGAAGAGGTTACTTTTACGGAAGGGTAGCTTGGGGTTTATGGGATAACGGTTTGGCCTTCGGTTTTCCCCATCCCTTCTTTATTTGAAAAGGGGAAGGTGTTCCCCCAAGGGGCCTTGGCGGAAAACCCTTTGGAGGTTTGCATTTCCCTTTTTAACCCTCAAGGAGTTCATCCCACTTGTGGGTTGTTTGGCTTAGGAATGGTGTGGTTTGTCGAATGGCAATTGACGTTTAGGGGAATCACGGAAGTTCTTGGGGAAAGGGTTCTTTGGAAATTGCCCATAAGCGCCGGGTTGTTTTCAATTTTCCCTTCGGAAGGGCGGCGGTTCTTGCATTTCAACACCTTGCCCGGCTTCCTTTTGAACAAAGACATTTATTATACAGGGAGGGGGTGGTGGGTGGGGCGGTCTTAGTTGGGCGGCGGTTGGCCGGTTACGCTTTCAACAATTTCCATCCCTTTGGGTCCATTTTGGCGCTTGGGAAAGGGGGGCAAGAATTAGCCCGTTTCCCGGGCGTTGGCGGAACCTGGAAGGTTTGACATTGTAAGGGTTTTTACTCGAAATTCACTCTTCCACTTGTCGGCTTGATGCGCTTGAAGGCTGGAATTCCTTGTCTGGTGAATAAAGCAAATTCCTTTTGAATTTCGAGGACCCAATCCAGAATTGTGAAACTGGTCTTGGCCTTGGGTGGGTTGGGCTAGGCCTTGGCCCATGACCCTTGGGTGGGCGGAACGGGCCACACCAGGTTCGGGGGGATTGTTAAGGGGATTCGGTTGGCTTCCAACCATTATCGGGCCCTTGGGAAAGGGAAGCAAATGACATTATTGGGGGGGAACAGGGAGCTTTTGGTGGAGCAGGGCCGATTTTGAACCGATCGGGTTGAGCTGGGTTACGCTTTGGACGGGTTGAAATTGGGATTTGGTTCCTTTTTGGGGGGGGGGGGGGGGCCCCCCCCCCCCTTTGGTTTCAAATAAATTTGGGGCGAAGGCCGGAAGGCCATCATTGTTCCTCCAAATGGAAAGTGGCCCGATTCATCTTTCCAGGCTGTTTTGGATCCCAATAAAACCAAGCCAATGTTAACCTCGGGGCCCCGGTGGGGTTTGGGGGGGAAAAGGGTTTGGCCCACCGGGACCCCACGAACCTGGCGGGGCCTAACCAAATCCTTTGCTTTATTTTATATTAAAGGAGTAGTTTTGGGACATTTTTGGAAAAATTAAGGGGGGAAGGGGCCAAGGGAAAATCAATTCAATTGAATTTGAAAAACAAAGGGCATTAATGAAAAGCGAACCATGATGGGAACTACATAGTAGTTGGCATATCTTACAAAGGAATCATGCATAGAGTCGATACATAGAGTCGATACATAGACTACTACATCATAGGCGGCCTGAGGCTCATGGCGAATACATCAAATACTAACAAGCAAGCCTACATCGGTCCAGGATGCTTGGGAGGTAGCCTTTAAAGGTGATAGTCCGGCGGGATAGTCCTCCTCGGTGACAAGGGCGCGGATACTCGGTGCTGAATCCGGCGTCCGGTGGCGGGAAGGGACCAAGTCGGGAGAGTAGCCTCCCGTCGGCCAAACACCACAGGGCATCACGGTCTGGCTGGGTAGATCGGAGCGGCAGCTCTCCGGACGGACAAAGGGTGCATCAGCGTCGAGCCGGAGAGAGTCTTGACGGGTGATGTACAACTTCGTGGCGAAAACTCGGTTAGCTCGATCCAGCCCATCGACATCAGAACAAAGTTACGATGGTGGAAGGGCTCTCGGTAACGATGGTGTAGGCAGCGGTGTAGTAACCCTCCTCACCAACATCGGGCGATAGCAATGTGCCGAAGGGGAGGTGTCCAACTCTCGATACTCGCAAGGCGTGTCGGTCGGCATAAGGACATCGTGGACTGCCATATGATAGTCACTCCAACACCGCGGTGTGCGGACGATGAGTGGACTTACTCCAGAGAAGAGGTGGGCGATGGCGGATACTGCTCCTGGTTATAATCTGGTACTCCTCATAGGCGGTGTACTCGGGGTGCCGATAACCAATAGGTCATCATCTCGGCTAGCCAGGTGATCCCGAGAACCAATGGGTCGTGTGGCGCCGCGACCTGCCCGTGGGTTCCATCCCGAAAACAAAGGCGTTTCAAAGGGTCAAATGGCGGTGTGGAAATTGCTCAAATACAATTCCAAACAACTTAGGCTATATCCAACTTTGGGGTGAATCGGTCCGGGATCCTAGTGATAGTTAGTAAAATCGTTTAATCCAGTAGAAAAGTTGAGTCCGGAGTAAAGGTCGAGGTAAAAATCCTAGTACCACCCGATGGGGCGTGGGGTAAAGGACACAGCCAAGTTAGTAAAAGTTTTGCAATGTCTAGACTGACTTGACCAAAGGTGGAAGGGTTCCTCGGCATTGGCTCGATACCAATTGTGGCGCCCCGATTCAATCGTACACTAATCATAGCGCAAATGTATGCGATCAAGATCAAGACTCACGGAAGATATCACAACACAACTCTAAAATAAAATAAGTCATACAAGCATCATAATACAAGCCAGGGGCCTCGAGGGCTCGAATACAAGTGCTCGATCATAGGCGAGTCGTGGAAGCAACAATATCTGAAATCTGGACATAAGTTAAACAAGGTGCCATAAGATGGCTAGCACAAAGCGGGATCTGAGATCGAAGAAGGAGGGCCTCCACTGCAGGATCCTCCTAGGTCACTCCGGTAAATGCGTCGTGGGTGCTGCGTAGTAAACCTCAGGTAGTGTCATAAGGCGGTGGCGTCCGCTCCGGCTCCATCGTCGATTGCAGTCAGTAGAAGGGAAAGGGAACAAGGCAAGTGGTACTCATCAAAGTACTACATAAACAAGAACTACACTACATATGCATGGATATATGTGTAAAGGCCATTCGGTGGTAGCCAGAATGCGAATAAGAGGGATAGCTAGTCTTGAAGACTAAACCACGGACTCTGTCTTAGCAAGGTAGGAGGGACAATGAAGTCCTCAAGTAACATCATATAGCAATAATCCTACCGGCAATCCCTGCTCATATCCACTGGCGGGCGACCACCGGTTTTCGGCACTTGGAAGGGTGTGTTTTATCAAGTATCCGGTTCTAGTTGTCATAAGCTCAAGGTACAACTCCAAGTGTCTTCAAAGATCACGGCTATCCGGATAGATTAACTTCCCTGGAGGTGCACCATCTTACCCGGCCAGCTTGATCCCATTTGGGGGACACACTTTCTGGGTCATGCCCGGCGGAAAGATCAAACGTCGCAGCCCCCTGGAAAGGAGAACCGCGGTCTAAACCTAAGCCGGTGCAGGCCCCGCCAACAGAGCACACCCGTTCCGTCTGTGACGGAAGCAGACCTAGCCCATCCGTTCGGTCCAATCCGTGGCGCGCCCTTGACCGTCTGAAGTGCCGGTGATACCACGGCGGGATACCCATAACTACTCCCGTAGATGGTTAGTGCGTATAAGCTCGTAGAACCGGATCAAATACCAAGACCTCGTTAAGCGTGTTAAGTAACATGACCCGAGCGAGGCCAGGCCCACCTCTCTCCTAAGGGTCTCAACCTGCCCGCCGCCAACAAAAAGATCCACTCATGGGTGCTCCATCGGCCGACCGACTTTAGTCTCACATGTATCATGTATAAGTATATAGTATAACCCGTGATCAACTCCAGGTGATCCGGCCCGATAATAAACCGGCGGACGGACAAGAAAGTAGGGCCCACGGATGAAAGTACTAGCATCCTATAAGCATATAGGATTGCGGGTAAAGGTAACAACGAAGTTACAAAGGGCGGGCTATCGGCGGTATAGGAGTAAAACGGTAACATGCTATACTACTCTAAGCAAGCGGTGTAGATAAGAGTAAGCGATATCTGGTGATCAAGGGGGCTTGCCAGTTGCTCACGGCAAGAGGAGGTCAACACCGTGGTTTGGCGGCAGGTGTCGGTCTCGTAGTCTGGGAGAAGAGGGAGAAACAATGAATACAAAAGGTTACGTGGGGCATTAAGTAAACGAAATGACGGATCAGGCGTAATGGCGGTGGCGGCGAGGCCGAACCGTTATGAGGACGAAGACACGCGAGCCAATGGCGGGCACCCTGTTGACCGGTGGCCTGGGGCCGCAGTGGTGGTGGTGGTGGGGGTTGGCCCGACGAGCCTCGGGCGGGACGGCAGCAGGCGGCGTGGGCGGCAGGAGGCCGGTCAAGGCCAGGTGGTTGGTGGAAGTGGGGAAAGCGCCGGAGGATGGCGTCCAGGCGGCGGGCGTCGTCGGCCAGGAGAAGGAGGAGCGGCGTAGCCTCGGTTGGCCGGCAGCAGGAACTCTGGCGTCATCTGAGGAGTTGAGGAGGAAAAGAAGCGAGGCGGTCGGTGTATGAGTGGCCGAGCCGTCGTCGGAGGAGAAGAGGCAGGGAGGTGGAGCTCCGCGGCCGTGAGGTCTAAGGAGGCTCGGTGGGCGGTGGCACCGGAGACGGTTAGAAGCGGCTTCGCGTCGAGGCGGAGGGTGGATCGTGTGGTCCTTCGTGCTAAAGGAGGAGGAGGAGCTCAGGCGGTGGCGGAGGAGGAGGGGGTTTGGGGGTGGTGGCGGGGCCAGGCCGAGGTGGGTGGGGGCGACTTCGGTCGAGGTCTCCCCGATCCAGATCAGGCGAGGAAGGTGGGGGCGTGGGGAAAGTGGGAGGCCGGCTAGGGGTTGGCCTTGAGGGTGGGGGTTAGCGGGGTGTTGGGCGGCAGGGAATGGGCCGAGGGGCCAAGTGGGGAGGAAATGGGCGGGGTTTGGGCGGGGTTTCCCTCCCCTTTTTTTTTCTTTTCTTTCTTATTTTTTCTTTTCTGTTTTAGTTTATTTAAAATGCCAAAGCATTTTACAAAAATTAGTGCACCCACCATAATTAGGTTAGCTATTTTAGACAACCCCGAACATTTTAGTTTTTGTTTTGAAACTTTTTATCTTTGCTTTTGTTTTGATATTGCTTTAGGCGGGTTGAATCAGCGTGAGGTTTGGCACGATCAAGAGTGTTCTTGTTTATTAACCATCGGGTGTTACAAATCTCCTCCACTACAGAAATCTCGTCAAGATTTAGGAGGTAGAAGGAAAAGAGTCGGGGTATTCATCTAAAAGGCGATCCTCGCGTTCCCAGGTGGCTTCATCTTGAGTGATTGACCCTTTGGACTTTGAGGAACTTGATGCATCGGCGTGTGCGGCGTTCAGCTTGTCGAGAATACGGACGGATGCTCTTTATAGGAGAGTCTGTTGCAATTCGAGCACTTCATGGTCCTTTTCGGATTGGGTCCTTGAAGCAGCGTAGGAGTTGTGACCGTGGAACACATCGTGAACACGAGAAAGGTTACGGGAGCTCGTTGATAAGCCACTTTTCCGCCTTTCGAGAATAGTGAAAGGGCCAATATAGCGAGGCTAACGCCCTGATCCGGCGGTGAGCACCCTTCATTGGTGTAGCGAAGATAGGCCTTTTCCGAGTTGATAGACCATGTCTTTGTGATAGCGGTCATAATTACTCTTTTGGCCTTGTGGCGGTCTTGAGATTCTCGCGAATAATGCGGACTTGTTCTTGGCATGTTGGATAATATCCGGACCGAAGAGTGGGCGTTCCCGATTTCGACCAGTTCGGAGGGTTCGGCACTTTCGTCCATATAACACTTGAAGGGGCCATCTTGAGACTAACAGTAGCTATTATTATAAGAGAACTTCGCATCGGGAGATTCCTCCCATTTCTTGCGAAGAAATGACCAAGCTCGAAGCATGTCTTGAGAATTTGGTTAACCGTTCAACTTGCCCTTGTATGCGGATGAAAGCGATCTTGAAAGATAAATGAGTCCCCATAGCTTCTTGAAAACTTGCGGAATCTTGAAGTGAATAAGCTGCCCAGTCGACGATAACCGGTGGAATACCGTGAAGTGAAACAATTCGGACATATAGGCGTTGCAAGCTGGCTAGCGATGATCGTTTCTTTGACCGCGGAAAATGTGCAACTTTAGAAAGCGGTCATGGACAAGAATAGCATATTACCTTTCTGCGATTTGGGAAATCCGTGGAAGTCCATTTCAACATGGTCCCATTTCCATTCGGAATAGAGATAGGCTTGCGAGTTCCGGCGGGCCTTTGATGTTCCTTTGATCGACGCAAGCGTCACACTCGAAACATAGCGAGCAATGTCCTGCTTCATATTAGACCACGGAATCTCCGAATGTCTTGATACATCTTTGTACTACCGGGATGGATACATAGGGTATCATGAGCTTCTTTCATAACCTTGAGTCATATTCAGATTTTCCTTCTTACGGCACCACTAGGGCCTTTGAAGTACAAAGGCCATCATCAAAATAGTGAAGGATGAGGTTTCCTTTCCGATGTCTTGTTTAAGCTTGTAGACTTGAGTCAAATCCTGCATTGTCTTTATGGTGCCCACGAGATGGGTTCAACACCAAGGTATAAAGGAACCCTAGGGAACAACATGGAATTCATCTTTTGGAACTCGGAGGAGGGAGTTAGTGCCGGAGGAACAATATGGAGGTTTAGCTTTCGAATTCTTCAACAAGTGGGGCTGAACTTTGTGAACGAAGGTGGTTGCGTAAGACTTGGGCTCAAGGCATCAGCCATTACATTAGCCTTGACGGCGTATAAAATACCCAAATCAAAGTCTGCATCTCCATCCATCTCTGGGCGGAGGTTCAGGTGCGGCTGAGTAAGAATACTTAGACTTTGGTGGTGGTGAAGATCTACTAGCGATTACAGAAGGTAATGTCGCCCTTTGCTTTAGTGCATGAATGCGGAGCAAGTTCGAGGTCATGAACTGGGTAGTTCTCCTCGTGAGGGGATGGAGGGCATAAGCAACCACTTTCGCTCTTGCATTAGGACACCGCCTAAACCTTGCGAGATGCGTCGCGATAAATTGAAGTCCTTCTTAGTGTCGGAGGAGCTAAGCTGGCGAATCAACTTGTCCTTTGAGTGCTGGAAACTTTGACATTTATCATCCATTGGAATTTGCGCCCTTATACAGCAGGTTAGTCGGAGCTGGCAATCTTGGAGAAGTTCTCGGAATCGGCAATAGTTGGCGAGACCAGAAAACCGACTTATAACGTTCTTGGAGAGTCAATCGAGAATAGCCTGAACTCTTTCGGGGTTGGCACAATACCATCCTTAGAATGACATGTCCAAGGTAGGTTACTTGAAGCGAATTCACACTTGGAGAACTTGGCATAGAGTTGATGCTCTCGTAGCTTTTCGGCACAAGGCGAAGATGTTGCATGTTCTTCTCATTCTTGGAATAGATCGGGATATCATCGGATAAACCGCGAACTTGTCGAGGTAATCCATGAATATATAGTTCATCGAGGGAGAGAAGGTGGTGGAGCATTGGTTAAGCGAAAGACATGGCGGTGTACTCTATGAACCATAGAGTCACAAATGCGGTCTTGGGGATATCCTCCTCCGAACACGGATCTGGTGGTAACCCAACCTCAAATCGAGTTTGAGAACAACGGCGAACCAGCCAATTGATCATAAAGATCATTGATCCAGGAAGAGGATACTTATTCGAATGGTAGCTTGATTTATGGAGGTCTTGGACCAATCGGTTTGTCCCATCCTTCTTTTGACAAAGAGAAGGTGCTCCCCAAGGAGAGCAACTTGGGGAATGAAGCCGCTTTGAAGAGATTTGTCGATTTCCTCCTTTAGCTCAAGGAGTTCATCGGCGGCATCTTGTAGGGTCGTTTGGCTATAGGGTGGTGCCGGTTTCAAATCGATGGCGAATTGACAGCTCTAGCGGGGAATCCGAAGTTCTTGGGAAAGCGTCTTGGAAATGTAAGCAGCGGGAATGTTTTCAATTCCCTCGAGGGTGCGGCGTTCAATGCATTCAATGCATAGAGCCTTGCCTCGGCATCTTGAAGAACGAGCATTGTAGCTTATTTTCATCGAAGGGACAGATGGGCGGTCTTAGTGGCAAAACGATTGGCCGTATCCTTTCAACC
>JAHIAM010015885.1:0-18086 GCA_021605205.1 Aegilops longissima
ACCCACCCCTCAACCTTCTCCAACTATGTCCAAAGCGGGGGCGGTGGATGGCCTCCTCGTCACGGAGGGCACATCAAAAAGTTCCGGAAGGCGGATACTTGTCCAGCAACGCTCGCGCACGGCTACCCAACGAGGGCAGCTCATTTCCCACCCGGGCCCCATGAGGAGGTGGGTGTTCCTCACCCACCTTCCTCCGGACTAGGTTTTCCACTTCACCCATTTGTCCAGGGGCTCATGTTCTACTAGGCCTGGATTTCCCGATCTGGCCCGAACTTTATCCTCAACATCTCGGGTTTATCGTGGTATGAAACCTTCCTCGCATCAACCCCACTTGACATGGCTGAAGATCTTCAATGTCAAGCCGAAGGTAGTGGGCGGCGAAGCCAGTCTGGAGGCACCATGGTTGGGATGGCCAAGTCCTATAACCGAGGGCTCCTTTGTGGAGACCATAAAGGGTGGCAATCGGGGTGGTTCTACATCACCGAGCCGCGACTCTCAATGGGCGGCCCCAATTCGATCTGCTTCCCAGCTCATATCATGGAAAGAGGCGGGCCGGGCGGGGGAGTTCAGATGGAGTTGTCCGGACTCCAAACCTTGCGTGCAAAACCTGGTGGACAAGAATCTGGCTTGTCAATGTAATCCAGGTGATGCTCATCCGCCCGGATTCTCCCATGCCAACGGGCCTTCAAATTGTGGGAGTTCGATCCGGCACAGCACAACTCTGAAAGGCTCTTGACACTACGTGCGAAAGGCGCACGGAAGGTGCTGTTCAAGAGCGCCGAGGCTCCCACATGCGCTACCGAAGATCGCGGATTCAGCTCAGCGTCAAGCCCAGCGAGGAAAGTTATTTTACCCTTTATGGGACTCTTGTTTTTCATGATTGACTCTATGTGGGATCTAAAACTCCCTAACCTTTGTGGGAGGCGGCTGATCGTCCAGGACAGATTAAGCGTCCGCCCCTTTGCGAAGACCCACCAGCGCCCGCAAGGCGGCCTCACGCTCAGTATCCTCGTGGTGCGGAGAAGAAAATACGGGGAACTCGAAGGCTCCCGGCGCGGTGCTTCTGTCGGACTCATGCCCGACAAGCACTGATCGGAATCCTCCTCCGAGGAAGAGGAGGAGGAAAAGCCTCTCCACCAGCGGGGAGAGAAGAAAAGGAAGGCCGCCCCTAGCTGGGGAGGCCGGAGAATCAAGAAGGAAGGTCCCTTCCTCGGACTTCTCCACCAACCCCGACAGCGACAAGGAGGTGGCCAGCAAGGAGCCAAGCCCTGGCAGATCGTAAGTGTCCGGACTCGAGAATAGTTCATAACTTTTTATTTGTCGCATAGTGTATTTTAGCGCCGAATATGACCATGCATCCCGCCCAGGGCAGGCTACGCCGCTTATTCGAGCGGCTCCTGGTTAAATCGAGGATGTGAATAGCACTTCACTTCCGACCGCCTCCTCTCCTGATGTAAGCCACTCCACGACCGCGGTGGAAGTCCCAGAGGGGCCCGCCAGAGAGGTGGTCTTGGAGGCGCCCATTAAGCTGCGACCTCGGGACTCGGCGCGCAAAGAAGCGAAACCAAGGAAGGGCTCTAAGTCCGGCCTATGCGAGACTCCGTCTGAGAACGCTTGGTGGCTTCCAGCGATCCGTGGCAGCGCCGTAGAAGAAGGTAAAGACTACGGCAGCCGGTGACCTCCGTCCGTCCGGAGCCGGATAGCTTCTTTGGGCGCTTGCGGCGCCTCCATCGACGAGGAGCACCGCCTTTATTATGAGTGTGGTGATCGAAAGTTCGATCCGCCAAGATGAAGTGGCCGAAGCTCCATACCAGCCTTCTAACGGGCTGTGAGGTAAGTTTAGAGTATGTAAAAATATTACCGCATAGCGGTAGCCCACGATGCTTAGTTCGGTGTTCGGAAAGAAAAGCCGGACTAAGGATCTAAAAAGATATCTGTGAGAGTCTAACATAAGTATGTCAATATCGCGAATGCGAGGTCTGACCGCTGAGACCTACGCGTGAATGCGGAAGTCGATACATTGAAGAAGAGCCACAAGCGGTCCGAAACGAGCTACGGCCTTGCCAAAGCAGCTCGAGGACAAGGAAGGTAAGCAATACCTTATTAAAGAAATACCTTCTCGAAAGTTGATTTGCAAAAATAGCAGGAATAACGTGGGTATGTAGGGGCCCGCGAGCGAGGTGGCGACCCTGAAGGAGGCGGTGTGCGCGGCGAAAACAAGCGACAGCCTTGGCGCGTCGAGCGGAAGAAGCGGGAGGCCCGAGGGTGGCCGAGTGCGGCAAAAACTCCAGGCTCGTGGAAAAAACACGAGAGTTTGGAGCGTGACTATCGAAGACTTGAGAGTCCGAGGCTCCGCGTCTCTCTAGAAGAATAAGGCTCTAAGGTCGAAGCCCAAAAGCCCTCAAGAAATTGAATCATTAAAGAGATAACGAGTGGGTAAGGCATTCTTTATGCAAAGCAAGCATGTGAAAGTGAATTACCTATTACTTACCGAATCCGGAGTTCTCCAGGGGGCATTCCTTGATTTGCCCCATAGTGTATGCCGATGCTGCTGCGTTCTACCGCGTGCCAAGGAGGGAGCTCGGCGGAGAAGGTGTTACGGTCTCCGTATGGTGAGGCCAACGTCCGGTGCCTGAGCGACCAGCTGGAAGCAGCTGGTCGAGCTCCACAAGTCGCCGAACAGGCCATGAAAGGGCCTCATAGTTGATTGTGGCCATTGGAAGCCATGCAGGAGCTACTTGGGCTAGTGCAGTGGCTGGTGGGCGATCATCCATGGATTGAAGTCATCAAGCGCTCCGTGTGCATTGAAGGTGCCCGTCGGGCCTTGCCCGTGCTAAAAGTGCCTTTGGGGCAAGGTGGATCTGAGAGAAGCTTGTGTGACGGAGACCCCGAAGGGCAAGGAGCATCATAAGCCGAAATGTACTATGAGGGCGTCTGAAGGAAGTGCCATGCCCGTATAGCGGATGAGTGCTCCAAAAGATGTAATTTTTAATAGACTCGCATTTGTTATCATATGCTAGCTGAAAACTTGTTCATATCGCTAAGCAGCAGCTTGTTAATTTAAAATATTACCTTACTGTGTGGCCGTTTATCAAATTTGAGAGAGATGACAAGTCGTTGGCTTCAGCCCCAATGCCGAGTGCTGGGGTGTTGGGATAAACTTAGCGCTCTTGTTCCCATTCTTGGGTCCGTGAGGGAGGCGCTCAATACAGCGAACAAGGAAGCCGGACTTATAGTGCTTGAACACTCTCCTTAGCCATAGAATTCTATAATTTTAAATTTGCGAAGCCCCTAGTATTCGGAAGGCCGAGTTCGAGGCGCTATCCACGCCTTGGCGGACCATGCCGACTCCTCGCTCTAAGCGGCATAAGTCTTTAGGGACCCGAAAAAACCTCTCGAACAGTGACCGGCTCGCCCTATCATGCCGGTCAGTTTAGCTTTCTCCACTAAGGTGCTCAACCCATCTCAAGCGGGCACAATCGCGGTGGTTCTCCAGAGCTACCTTAGCCGATATAATGGAACATAAGGTACCAAAACATGGGGCAGGCAAACCCAACTATTGACCCAAGACATGATTGGAGCCGATGCATATAATGCTATAAGTTGAGGGTGCATACTTGTGAAAGTGTTAGGACTTATCACACCATACTTTTGGGGTACTTAAGCCCACAGGTGTATTGGCCGTACCAAAGTGTCTGGGTGCAACATGTCATGAAATGAACATATATATAGATAAAGAAAGGAGTGCAATAATAGGCAAAAGCTATGTATTGTTTATTCAAAAGGTACTGCAATGGAAGCGAGAATGATACAAATAGTCACGATAAGCAAGGGATGGGACTATTTAACATGTCCCCCTCGAGGGTAAGCTACGGGATGGTATGTAAAAGCAGGTATAATGCTCGTAGTAGAGACCACTGGACACTCGACATAGCTACTGTTTCCTGGCTGTTGCATCGTGAGCTCGGCAATTCTAGTCTTTGGACAGGACTTACGGAAGCGAAGTCCCTGAAAGTGAAAAAAAAAGGAAAGAAAAGAATGACACTGTCGGGGCCCAGTGCGGTTGAGGCGCGTGCGATGATGTGGTGATGCCCCCTCCTTATGCCCATGGTATCTCGGGCGTAGCTATGTACAGCGTAATCTTGGATTACTTGATCTCGCGAGGGCTGGGGATGGGGCGGATTCTCTCTGGCGATGCTCGGATCGTGCGAGGCGGTCTTGTTGTAGGTTACTCGGTAGCGACACTGGCGGACGTTTAATAGCGGGCTCGAGAATTGCTGTGAGAGGCTGCTTTACACCTCCGCCCGCGAAGGGCATGATGTGCTCCTCCGTTCGGAGAAGCGTTCGGTGTTTCCATTGGCCGTGATTACTCTGGAGGAGCCTGGCATCTTGAACTTGAGGTATCACGTAGTGCTGCGGCGCGATTGAACTTTGCAAATGCGGTGCGTCCAAGCCGATCGCGTGATGCCGCTGCGGAGCAGGACTATGTCGAAGATTAACTCTTCGCTTTAGAAGTTATCCGGGGATCGAAGACCACTTGAGTGTAACGAGCCTGTACAATTGGCCTCTCTGCACACCTGGTAAAGCGCTTTAAAGGTGGTTGAGGAGTCTGGATTAGGGGTGTCCGGATAGCGGACTACCATCATCAGCCGAACTATCATTGGCGGACTATTCATCGTCGACGGACTCCAAGACTATGAAGATACAAGATTGAAGACTTCGCCGCGTGTCCGGATGGGACTTTCCTTGGCGTGGAAGGCAAGCTTGCGATCTGGATATGTAGATCTCTACCATTGTAACCGACTCTATGTAACCCTAGCCCTCTCCGGTGTCTATATAAACCGGATGGCTCTGGTCAAGTGAGACACAACAACAACCCTTACAATCATACCATAGGCTAGCTTCTGAGGTTTAGCCTCCTTGATCTAATGGTAGATCCACTCTTGTAAACATCCACAATATCAATATCAATCAAGCAAGATGTGAGGGTTTTACCTCCATCAAGAGGGCCCGAACACTGGGTAAAACATCGTGTCCCTTGTCTCTGTTACCATCCGCCTAGGCGCAGAGTTAGGGACCCCCTACCGAGATCGCGCGATTTTGACACCGACATTGGTGCTTTCATTGAGAGTTCCTCGTATGCCAATCACCGAATGAGGCGATGGCCTCTTCAATCGAAACAACAGCGCCTGTCTGGGTGAGACTTTTCTCCCGGAGGACCGAATCTTCGTATTCGGCTTGACCGCACTGCGGGCTGGCCGATGGTCAGGTTTGGAAAGCCTAAACTTCACGGGCGATATCCATGGGACTTGATCTTGATGGATCTGAGCCAACCCGGCGTACCCACATTGCTGTCCCCACGATGGGCATGACCTAACTCTTGCCGCCCGGACGGCACCTTGGAGGCCGCTACGAATCCGCTCCGACCCATAGTTCGACCCGATCGCTCGGATCGAGGGCGGATGGCTGGACACCGCCTCGGGGCTACCAACTTCTACGGCGATGGGCTGAACACACCTTGTATCGCGCATAAAGCTCATGACTCCGGGTGCGGACTCTGCCCGTACTCCGAACCTCCTGCGCCCTGCAGTCGAATCCGATTGGGCGCCCGATCATGGAATTCACCGCTGCGGACATCTTTCAGCACTTCGCCCTTGGCGTATCATAAATCACTGAAGCATCTCGCTATCCGGAGAGCCCTGGCGAACTACGGCCAGGATGGTTGAGACAGCGGACAACGAAGAAATTGAGCCCACCACCACCCACCCGTAGCCACCGTCGGCGATTTAACCGGCGTACTCGACTACGACTCCGAAGACATCGGCGGTATGGGCGGCGATGCGAGAGACTACCAGAACCAAGCACCTACGAGGACCTTTGGAAGACCACCTCGTCCTCGACATATACATGGTGGACACCCCAAAGGGAAGCGATAACGAGGAACAACGGGGCAGCGGAGGATAATCCGCCGATAAACAACCAAAAGCGGCGTGAGGCGCGCCCTAAGTCCGCCACGATCAAAGCAGCATTCCTAACGACCCAGCGATAGAGCAGGGCAAACCAGCAGACGAAGAACAGGGGCGAGCGGATAATCAACCCTTCACGGAGACAATCAACAGTCGGACACAACACCGAACATAAGAACATACACAAAGACTTCGTCGCCCTGCAGAGAAGTTTGAAGAAGGAAGCGGAAGCTCAAAACAGCGAAGACACGCTCGAGAATGAAGTGGAGCAAAGTATTCAAGACTGCGAACAAATATGGCAATGGCCATCAAACAAAGAACTACCAGCGCAAGTTGCTGCGAATTTGTGAGGAAGCCATAGAGCCTTCACGGTCAAAAAATAAAGCAGCGCTGGCGGATAGGCAACGGCAGATGACGGGCCAAGCGACAAGCGGGGCCGCACACAAGCAATTATAATCACAGGAAAGCGGACGGCCCAACTAGGTCCATCTCGGGCCAAAAAGAGGGCCCAGGAGAGTAACACAACACGACAAGTGTTTGAAGACAGCGGCACACCCAAATCTGAGCGCCGCACACCGCTATGTTTTACCGATGAGGTCTTTGGATCATGAATTTCCAGCGGGTTCAAACCATAAACATAGAGGCATCTGACGGTTTCAACAGGACCCAGATGCGGATGAAGATTACATACTACACATACACATGGCTAGAGGAGATGATCTCCATGCCATAAAATACCTACCCCTCAAGCTCAAAGGGCCAGCTCGGCATTGGCTCAAAGCCTCCCGAGAAAACACTGTTGGAAGTTGGGAAGAGCTTGAGGCAGCGTTTAGAAACAAATTTTCAAGGGACTTATGTCCGCCCTCCGGATCTGAGACGATCTGAGTCATATAACCCAACAGCCGGAGAGTCGGTGGCATGAATTCTGGAACAGGTTCCTTACCAAAAGAACCAAATAGTCGATTGTCGGACCGGAAGCCTTAGCAGCTTTTAAACACAACGTCCGAGGGCGAATGGCTGCTTGAGACACCTCGGCCAGAAGAAGCCAAGAACAATGGCGCGCTAACAAGCCTCATGGCAGCGCTTTTGCGCGAGGAGAAAACAGTAGCTAGCAAAATGCGGCACCGGCTGACCAGTACATCGAGATCGAGAGATGGAAGCGGAAAGTCACGGCGCGAGGAAAGATCGCGCGGAATAAAGAAAAAAGCCCAAGGACACGGCGGTCGGCCCGATTCAAAAACTCACGGCCAAACAATAAAACCACGGCCTCTTAAGGACAACGGAGAGATGAGCTATCAAATTTAAACAAAATTTTAGATCGGATATGTCAAATCCACGATACCTCGGAAGGCACGCAAACCATACCAACGAAATTGTTGGGTTTTAAACAGTCCGGCAGACTCAACGCCGGACACAAAGGGCTCGATCGTAGCGAGGCGATGTGAACCCCACCCGAGCACCGAAGTCAAAGACTTTCCACAAGAAGTCAAAACGATAAACTTCGCTTCACGTGATAGTTGAGGAAAACCAACCACGGCTTTTCGCTAAGACAAGTGTCATACGGTCCACCAGTGGAACACGAGATTGGATGTCAAAACCAATCACTTTTGACCATCTGGATTAGTCCGAAGTATCGAGCAGCGAGGATAGTACTTACGATATTGGATCCCATAATAGGCGGACTGCATTTCACGCAGGTTTTGATGGGCCGGTGGCGGTGACTTAAACCTGCTATATCCGGACACAATCCATAAGTTGGGATAGACCCTACTACAATTCGGCGTAGCCGCACTTCCTTCAAAGAGGTGCCGCGGGCCTTACGCAGTGCAGTTTCATTATTACTAGAAGTTGTGTTAGGGTCACTGACAACTTCCGGCGAAAAGCTAACCTTTCATATCGCCCCATTTAAAAGTAGCTATCAAGCATCCTTTGGGGAGGAAGCTTTCGTCCGCTTCAATGCAATACCACATTCAGCGTCTCTTACGCATAAAATGCCAGTCCACGTGGCATCATTTCATTAAAGGTTGTTTGAGACCCGGACATGGCTGGGCAGAGTCCGGAATAAATAAGCTAGGGGCTACCTAGCCGCACACCTTCACAAGGGTTTGCACATATAAGCCATAATGAGCTAGCATAGGCAGCTTTATTAATCTATATTTCAATTTTATGCACTTTCTGTACGATTTCTTTTCCAACTAAGTTCCTCTCTTTTCACGGATGAACAGCGTACACCCGTCGGGATCACGGCTGCTTGGAGACCACGGTGCGAGGCGTGCGGTGAGGACCCGTTGCAAGGACTCTTTTAGACTAAGACCCTCGTAAACCTTTCTTCTGTCTCTTGTTGCTATAATCCCCTGGTTTATCATTATAACCAGAGTGGAGGCTGGCGTTTTAGCATCGGCAGCGCCCGAAGAACCTGCCGATACACAGACACAAGGGGCTTAGGGCTTTGTTTTGCCCGCTATTATAAAGACCAAACACCTTCGGGGTGTTTGGCGTCTCGAGTTAGGCCTTATATGCATCAGCTCGAATCATGTCTTTGGTCAAATGTTGGGTTTTCCGGCTCTGTGTTTTGCTGCCTTCGTTCCGTATCATCTATTGGCGGCTCCGGAGAACTCTGCGATGTGCCCCGATTAATTTGGCGAGCACCTCGATGAAAGCGGCTTGGCGTCATGATACATCGAGGCTGGTCAACCACTCGATCGACCATGGGAATGTTTAGGATTCCTCCGCTTGAGGCGAAGGGCCGTTTCGGCCAGGCACATCTGGCGCCCCAAATCGGAGGCGTGGTGCCCCGAGGCTATGTCGTAGCCCCACCCTCGAACTCCATGGCTAAGTGAAAGTGATAAAGCATTATAGTCCGGTTGCCTCGTTTGCTCGCTACCACCTCCTTTCTGGGACCGAGGCGTCCGGATTAAGTGTGAAAAGCAGCTATATTTTGCGAACACCCCGCACCTTGTGCGTGGGGCTAAACCGGCGACTGCCATCTTTCGGGTTATACACACATATACATGAGCGGCCGCATAGGAGATATTCTATTACTTGAGCAGCACAAGTATAAAAGGCGCTTACATCATAAATATTGTTTTACATCATACAAGCGTTCATTCAAGCATAACATTTTTGAAACGCTGCGACTCTATTACGAGCACCCGCAACACTTACGCCAAAAAATAGTGCTCGGCGGGTAACGGTTATCATCGAACCGAAGTGCAATAGCGGTAGCATCCATCTCTGTCAATGTGTCTTCCTGCGGGCAAGTGCCATCCGCGCACCCTCTATGCGAGGCCGACCGCTTCATCGCCTTGATATGCGGCACGCTGAAATTGCTGCAATAAGCCAAAGTAACTCTTGGCTGGGGCCTATCCGGCGGATATGAGTCACTATATCCGTCATAGCAAGCCGGACAACCTATTTAGCTCAGCCCACTTTCGGCCAAGCGGTCGGTCGGCGGAAGTGAATGCTCGGACTATGGAATTGAGACCAAAACAGCTCTTAGTCTTGTGATCCTTACGGCGAAAACTGCGACATCCGCCGCTTTTCGCTGCTAAGTCCATATAAGGGTCCTCTGGACCCCATAGTTAACCGGTGAGCATACTTTGGATCCGTAAACCTTGGCGCAGCGAAAGCGGCTTACCGGCTACAATATCTCGAGCGCTGGCGCAGCTCCTCCTTTATAGCCGCATTGCGAGCGGGCATCCTTAACTTCGGCGGTGGCCTTCCCGGTCTTCTTGCCCGCTAGGCGCTCCTTCCCTAGAACCTCATTGCGGTTGGTAGCATCTTTAACTTCAAAGGCCATTTCGGCCATCTCTTCCTACTTCGGCGGTGTAAACCCTTCGACCGCTAACTCCTCCACGCCCTCGAGCGCCGCCGCATTACTCCTTCGGCCTGCTCCTTGGCTTGAGCAAGTTCGGCGAAAGGCTCTCCACAACAGCGGCACTATCTGCATTTCACGCACATGTTGTAAGGAGCTGGCTTGGCTCCTTACCAAGTGACCGCCGATAACACTTACCTTGCGACTCATCAAGTCGCTGTTGATGACCAGCGTGATGTCCGCATCCGCAACGAGCGATTGCCGCTTTAGTTCAACAACTCCGTCGATCCGGCTGGCCCCGGACAACCCGCCACCTGCATCGGCATGGCGGAAATTTAAACCTGATTTTGATCCTCGACACGCTGTCGATTTCGACAACCTCCGAGTCTCGGGGCTACTATCCATACAGGCGCATTCTATATGCAAAACTGTTAAGCGGTGTGTCATTTTCGTACCTCAAACCCGCTTGACAAACTCCTGCGGCATTGTGCAACCCGCCTTGGTGAGATGAAATCCTTTCAATCACCATGCTCATCAATGTGGTGATCTTACGAATAAACGCCTTCTCAAGCGATCCTTCAGCCAGTACACTAGTTGGCGCGAACTATCGGCTTTGCCAAACCGGGAGCTCCCTCGTGGCGACACTTGAGGCTCGTCCGCCCTATCCGGTGGCGCCCAGACGGGCGTCTCGCTCTCCATCATCTCGGACGAAGGTCCCCGAGCGAGCTCATTTGCGAAGGGCGGAGATCCGAACTACAAGTAAAAACTTTAGTTATCCTCGAAGCACAAATAGGGATGTCCCTTATTATAAAACTCCTTTCTTTCTACTTACGGCTCGTTGGAGGCTGACTCTTTAAGGGAGATTGTGCGGACGGGGCCTCCCAGACCTTAGGACCCTCTGTGCGAATTTCTTCCCGTTTAGGGGCTTTGCCCAGGTCCTCGAGGCAGATCCTCTTCTCCCCTTGGAGGAGGATTCTCGATCCCCTCTTTCAAGAGCCTCCTTAGGCGGCGGAGCTTTCCTGCTTTCCCCTTCGTCTTCCTGAAGGCGCAACCTCAACATCCGGACCAGCGCAGGATCGGCGCGGTCTCGGGGAGGGCGGACACCATATCAATTTTGCTTCCGCTATCCACTCCTGTGTAGAAGGAAGTTGGTCATAAAGCGAATCATCGAAGGCAAACAAAGCGGTATGTCGGACTCGGAACTACTTACTTGAGTATCGGCGATTGCAGCTTAGGCCAGCATCCTCGGTCAATTCGGACCGCACCTCTTGCGATCCAAAGAATAATTTGTACATCTCCGGGGTGTCATACCCATGAAGTGTTGAAGAATCCGTGGGCCCTCGGTTAAACTCCCATAGCCCGGAGAGGCGGCGTTGCAGGCGGAGGCGCCTAATCAGCATAACCTGCATCACCACCACCATATCGACCTCCCTCGTTTGGAGATCTCGAATCCGGCCCTGCTGTAGGGGCACGTCCTTTGGCAGACCCCAGTTGAATATGGTTGACCCACGACATCAACCGTCGTGGAGGTCCGGAGGCGGAATAAGAGGCGGCTTTTGTCTGCGGCCCCTCGGGCGGTAATATAGAACCACTCTTGCTGCCCGCAGGCGAGCTCCTCTTGGAAGAGCCCCGCAGACCACGGGACATCGGCCCTTCTACTTATGGCCGCCCGCCACACTCCGCTTAGCGCCCCGATCATCTTGGCGCCACATTGAAGGTCTTGACCCACGAGGCGAAGTGAGGGTGGCGGAGGAAGGCTTCATGAGCGACAATGAATCACGGAAATATGGAGGATGGACTCGAGCCAAATCATGGAATTCCAACCCATAGTAAAACATGAGCCCTCTCACAAAAGGATCCATCGGAAGCCTAAACCCGGCGGTGGGATACAAAAGCGACATACTCGCGGGCTCGGGGTGGGGATGGCCTGCCCTTGGCGGTGCAACTGTGCTGAAATCTCATAAGTACTTGGCCTCCGCAGCTTTGCCGCCGTCCTCCTCCGTGTGGAGGAGGGCATCCACCAACCTGGAGGTGAACCGGACATCGTTGAAGTCGAAGCGCTCGAATCTGGAGCTCTAAGTCTCTGGAACTTGGGCGGGGAGAGGATTCGATGAAGGATTGAAGAAAAGAAAGCGAGCCTTGGTCCCGTTATAAGAGGAGAATACCAAGAGCCGTCTCCGTGACCGTTTAGGACTCGCCTTTGATAAAGAGGCGTGGCGAGCCAGGCGGCGATTGGGTTACTACGTCCGTATTGATGAGAGTCCGGATTAAGGGGACCACGATCTACCTTGACAAGGCGTGCCAAAACCGCTTAGCTAAATCTCTGGTGAGGTGGTAAGTAAAAAGCGATTTAAATAATGGCTTGGTAGTGGCGTGGCCGTCATACCACCGCGAGCGTGATTGAACTTGTGTATATATTATTCTCTCTCTGGTGGAATGTGGAATTTATTTTGCGAGCCGGACACTATCCTGGTGTTCACAATCTTCTATCATTGAGGAGGAACCCGCCTTGCAATGCCAAGCAATATCTGTGCGGACTTATTGTCATTGAAGCTTTGGTTCGGGAGCTCTTGAGGAGTCTGGATTAGGGGTGTCGGATAGCGGACTACCATCATCGGCCCGAACTATCATTGGCGGACTATCATCATCGACGGACTCCAAGACTATGAAGATACAAGATTGAAGACTTACGCCCGTGTCCGGATGGGACTTTCCTTGGCGTGGAAGGCAAGCTTGGCGATACGGATATGTAGATCTCCTACCATTGTAACCGACTCTGTAACCCTAGCCCTCTCCGGTGTCTATATAAACCGGATGGCTCTAGTCGAGTGAGACACAACAACAACCCTTACAATCATACCATAGGCTAGCTTCTAGGGTTTAGCCTCCTTGATCTACGTGGTAGATCCACTCTTGTAAACATCCACAATATCAATATCAATCAAGCGGGGCGTAGGGTTTTACATCCATCAGAGGGGCGAACACAGGTAAAACATCGTGCCCTTGTCTCCTGTTACCATCGCCCTAGCGCCGCAGTTCGGGACCCCCTACCGAGAGTCCGCGGTTTGACACCGAGATCGTCTTTGTGGGTTTAATCCTTGAGGGTCTATGCCCATTTTGCGCAATGTATCACGATAAAGCAGGTTCAGGCTGCTACCGCGTCCATCAGGACTACGGTGAGTGTGAAATCCGTCAATAATGGGTCAAGAACCAATGCTGGCGAATCCATTTGTGGCCGGATGCTAGTGGGGTGGTCCTTGATCAAATGTGATGGGCGGGAGGACCATGGGTTGAACTTGAGGCGGCGGCTCCATCGCATATCGTCCTTAGTGCACACTTCCGCTCCCTTTTGGGTATGTGGGTTGCGTATATCATGTTCACCGTCCGCACTTGTGTGAAAAGCCCTCACATCCTCTATTGTTCGGCGGGGCTCTTCCTCGTCATCTCTATGCAGCCCCTTGTCGTTGTTTTGAGTATTAGTTTGCCTGCCTGCTTGAACACCCAACAATCCCTGTTGGTGTGGTTGGCTAGATTTTTCGGGGTGCCATGTATACGGCACAAGCGATGAGTATTCGGTCCAAGTTGGGCCAGACCTGGGTATTTCTTTTGAATGGCTTCTTCGCTGACGGGTTTAGAGCCTCTGAATCCGGCATTCTTGTCGTATCTTCACATTATCACCGTTAATGGGCGTTTATGCTTATTCGCGTAGCGACACGCCATTGCTGTCCTTGGTATCCGAACTACCGGGTGTTTGGCCAGAGTTGTTGCTTGAGCTAGCCAGCTGTCCTCTCCAGCATAAAGCGGGTCATGAGTGTGGTGAGGGCTGCCATGGTTTCGGCTTTTCTGTCCTAGGTGCGGGCTAGCCACTCGTCGCGGATGTTGTGTTTGAAGGCTGCTAAGCGCCTACTGCATCCGGACGGTCGACGATCTGATTTTTCTTTGTTAGGAACCCGCGTCCGAGATTATGCGGGCGATTCTTACAACTGCTGAATTATATGGCTAAGGTCATGGCGTGCGGTGAGTAGCATATATGTGCCTGGAAGTTATCAAGGAATCGGCTTCAGGTCCTCCCAACAACCGATTGACTCTGGCTGGCAAGCTGTTGAGCCAATGCCCGAGCTGGTCCTTTAAGCTTGAGTGGGAGGTATTTGATGGCATGTAGATCATCACCGCGGGCCATGTGGATATGGAGGAGATAGTCCTCGATCCATACCGCGGGGATCGTGGTACCATCGTATGATTCGATGTTTTACGGGTTTGAAGCCCTCGGGGATTTGATGATCCATTACTTCATCTGTGAAGCATAGTGGGTGTCTTGGCGCCTCTGTATTGGGCTATATCACGGCGTAGCTCATATGAGCTTTGTCTCTTGTGTTCCAGCCGGCCAGGTTTTGCTATATCCGTCGTGATGGTAATCATCCCGAGTCGTTAGGCGCGATAGCGATCTGATCGATCGATCATGTATGCTTTGCCTTATCCTCCAATATATCTCGCAAATCGTAGCGTTTTCCGTGCCTTGGTACTTTTGGCGGCGTCGGGCGTGGCTTGGCGGAGGGCCGAGGCTTCTCTCGCTGACCGCGGGGTGGCGATCTGCCATGTCGTCTTGCTGGTGGCGTGGGTGCTTCCTCCTCTCGATCGAAACCTTGGCCTGCGTTTGGGGTAGCTTTTGGAGGCGTTCGAGTTCATACTCTTGGCTGCAAGGACTTGATCCATCTGTCGCCTAACAGGTCTTAGTCAGCTCTAAGTTGTTGCTGCTTTTCTTGAGGCTGCTTGCCATGGCCATGAGCCTGCGTTTAAAATGCTCTTGTTGGCGGGGTCCTCACAGCACGGCGATTAAATCGTCGTCGAGGCTTGCCTGCGTCTTTGAAGAGGCGCATAATTATTGTCCTCTACCTCTCTTTACTGCCGCCTTGTCATGCGGACTTGCTTCCTCCCTCCTCTGCGTGGAATCTGCTTTGGAGGGTCATCTTCCGGCACTTGTCAAGGGTATTATGTCTCCGTCTTAGGAATCACCGTTTTTCTTGATGGCGGGATTTAGGCGGCGCGGCCCAGCCTTGGCGCTTAGGCTATTTCTTGGTGAGGTCATCCTCCGCTGTTCCATCGCCATTCCCATCTTTTGGGATGTCCACCATGTATATGTCATATGGTGAGGTGGCCTTCCGATTGCCCTATAAGGTGACTGGCTCTTGATCGTCTCCGGCATCGTCGTCCATCTATAAGTCGATGTCTTGGTCGAATCGAGCATATCGGTTAAATCATCGGCAGTGGCTACAAAGTGGGTGGTGGGTGGGCATTGAATTTCTTAAATCGTCGCATCCCAACCTTCCTAGCGTAGTCGGCCAGGGCTCTCGGATAAAGAGACTTTAGTGAATTCAGGATGTAGCGAAGAGTCTTGAAACGTCCTTGACGGTGAACTCCATGACGGTGCCATCAGATTCGATTGGCGTGGAGGTTTGAATCGGAGAGGAGTCCGGCACCTGGAGTCCGCGGTCTTACGCAAGGGCAGGATGGAGTTTGGCTCAATTTCCGTAGAGATCGTAGCCCCGGTGTCCAACCACTCGTCCTCGATTGGAAGTCGGCTCCGAGCTAAAGGTCAGGCGGACTCGGTGTGGCTTCAAGGCACTGTTGGTGGCGAGCTAGATCGTGCACGTCGAGACGGTCGCGGCGCCTGGCTGTGGCTCGAATCCGTCGAAGATCAAGTCACTAGGATGTCGGCCGTGTAGTTCAAACTCTCAAATCTGACGATGGCCGGGCGTAGCTTCGATCTGCTCCGGATGGCCAAGTGAATTGCCCAATGCAAAGCCGCGAACACGAAGATCTGTCCGGGAGAAAAGTCTCACCCGGACCGCGTCGTTATTGATGATCGAAGGAGCCATCGGGCCTATAGGTGGCGACCACGGAGGAACTCTCAATGAAAGCACCAATGTCGGTGTCAAAACCGGCGGATCTCGGGTAGGGGTTCCCGAGCTGCGTCTAGGCGGATGGTAACAAGAGACAAGGGACACGATGTTTTACCCAGGTTGGGCCCTCTCGATGGAGGTAATACCCTACTCCTGCTTGATTAATATTGATGATGTGGGTAGTACAAGGTAGATCTACCACGAGATCGGAGAGGCTAAACCCTAGAAGCTAGCATATGGTATGATTGTTGTTAGATCCTACGGACTAAAACCCTCGGTTTATATAGACTCGGATAGGGTTAGGGTTACGAGTCGGTTATAATGGTAGGAGATCTACATATCCGTGTCGCAGCTTGCCTTCCGCAGAAAGTCCCATCCGGACGGGGGCGAAGTCTTCAATCTTGTATCTTCATAGTCCGAGGAGTCCGCCAGCGGTGATAGTTCAGCTATCCGGACACCCCTAATCGAGGACTCCCTCGGGGTGTGATGAGACCCACGGCGATGAGTGCGGGTGGCGACTTGGCGCATATCTAGTTGTTACTGCTGAAGAAGCAGGTGGACGAGCAACCAGCGGACATGGTTGCTGCGGCGAACTTCGATGCTAGGCGAGTAAGTTGAGAAGAGGAAGCGAAGTTGGATATGTGGTTTCCTTACTTGCAAAGTAGCATAGCACCATATATAGTCATAGTCTAGGTTTGGATTGAACCAGCTATAGAACCGTCTTTCTTTTCTAAAACTTCGACAACGTCTATTCTTGGTACACTAGCATTACATGCGCCTTTATCGGGACCCGATTCAAGTCACATTGACCTAGCGGTAACACTTCATATCACTGCGGCCTCACGCCCGGTATTCCCGAGTGTACGCCTTACCATGGCAGGGACCGTTTAGCCTTTTGGCTCACGTATATGATAGTGTCGCTAGCATCCACATGACCAGAACCGGGCCGACATGGCTAGTCGTGAACAAGCGGTGCTAACCCATGGGACATGCATACATGAATCACTCGAGCATGTCGGTCATCAACGTCTGAATCCGGGCTGTAGCTGGGCTAACGGGACTCATAACCGGGCTGTTGCGAGCTAAGCAGGACTCGGATGTCACGCGTGACATTTCGAAGAACAGAACCACGAGAGCGAAGTGAAACACATGCCGGTCGATCAAGTGTCGAGCGTTAGTCTTTGGGCTAGCGAGACTCGGTGAACCGGGCTATGGCGGACTACTATCGCCAGGAAGCACTAGACTACATTTCCCCATATGAGAGGCTGCCAAGGATAAACAACTAGATTGTCGGATCCCTCATACCAAGCATTTCAATCATACACACAATATTCCCGATGTAGTACATACGACATGGCATCACAACAAAACTCTACAACTCAAAGTACTTTATTTAAGAGGCTCAGGAGCCATGCATAACATGTTCATACGAGATAGGGTCACATGACCCGACACTCAAGTCACACAAGCATACAAGCACATGCGGAAGCAAACTAGTGCGAGTCACGGACACTAAAAAGAAAGAAGGCTCGACGAAGCCCTGCTATCTCAGGTGGCCCTTCACAAGCCTTGGATCACCCCTTGGGTGGCTAGTCACTCGTCGGCGTCAAGGTCTACATAGAACCCATCGGGCGGTGTTGTCGATCTGAAAACATTAATTAAGCAAACATGATGCGGAGGTACTCAGCAAAGTCATAGCAGAATCCTATTATACATGCATATTCTCAAGAAGGTAGTGGAGTTATTGCAGCAAGCCAGCTTTGACTCTTGGCTAAGCTATCCTCTGACACCACTTGAAAAGCATTTATGCTGCAGGTCCACTAATCACCATCACAATACTCCAGTGGATCCTCTCTACGACAACCTCACGGAGGGCCATCATGATACTCACACTTATCTTGAGGCTTTTAGTAGTATCCATTTACTTTTCTATGAAGCTGCATAGGCGACCAAGTAGTCCTTTCTGCGGATGCGGATATTGAATAGTTTTATACCCTCAGGAGGTGTACTTCGTCACATGTTTCCACCACTTAGCGTCTACACGATATGTGCTCGGCAGGACTTCAGCGAAAACCGGCGTGGGTGTAGACCACGACTGACCAACCACACAAGTCTCTAGTCGAGGTTTATCGCCTATTAGGGTTCCATCCAGCGGAGTCGGCGAGTTTCCACTAACGACATGACGATGTGTGCAGGGTTCCCGAGACATCAAGCAGGCGAATCGATTGCAGACCCGCGTGCCTACATAACACAACCCAACCCTAAGGTCAGCGCTGCGTCTAGCCCTGACATACTTCAAACACAGAAACTACTTGCAACTCCTGGGCGGAGCGAGGGCAGAGATTGATGAAATCGGCGGGTCATATTTGAGGCCCAACGTGTGGTAGTAGCTGATCTTAAATCACA
>JAHIAM010015888.1:0-17086 GCA_021605205.1 Aegilops longissima
CAAACTGGTACATACTTGATCGCCGGGCTACTCTTTCCGCTTCTTCTTGCTCTTCGGAAGTTCTCCGTCTCAAGGAAACGGACGATCTGCTGCGCCCATGCCGGAGCTTGTGGCTCGACAACAAGGACTAAAGGCATATCTCGCTGCGGGTACATCCGCTTCACGGCAAGAACTGCGGCTCACCGAGCTTGACGTTCTCGCAAGCTTGCGGAGCAAAACTTGTCGGGAGCGCTCGCTTCAACGAAACAAACCCTTGGGCTTGTCGGAGCAGATCGCTCCTCAAAGATCGGTGTTGATCTTGGGGACCTTCTTGGCGGCGGCTTCAGGAAGCTCTGCCGGAAAATAGTCACCAGAAATCAACTTCCTCTTCTTGTTCTGTCCAGTTGATGGCATCACAGACGGTTGAGTCAGCTTGAGCACAAAGATCCCTGGTTCCACAGGTAGCTTGAGTGCGGCGCACTTTGACAAGCCATCAGCAATGTCGTTCTGAGCCCTTGGAATATATTCCATCTGTAGGCCGTCAAAGTGTTCTTCAAGCTTCCTCACTTCATCAACATAAGCTTCCATCAACATACTCTGATAACTCTTGTTAACTTGGCGGATGACAAGCTGTGAGTCACCCCTGACAATGAGCTTCTTGATCCCAAGGTCCACTGCGATCCTGAGACCGGCAAGCAAACCTTCATACTCTGCAGTATTGTTTGTTGCTTGCTCCTTGGGAAAGTGCATCTGGACTATGTACTTGAGGTGCTCTCCGGTGGGTGCGTCAAGCAGCACGCCAAGACCGGGCGCCTTTGCAGTGAGAAGGCACCATCAAAGTACATTAGCCACTCTTTGCTTGCTTCCTTGACGGGATGCTCGCTTCGAATTTCTTCATCCCGTGTTGGCGCCCATTCTGCTATGAACTCCGCTAATGCTCTGCTTTGGATAGTTGAGGTGCTCTCAAACTTGAGACCAAAGCTTGACAGTTCCAGTGCCCACTCGACAATCCTGCCTGTTGCTTCTGGATTTTGCAGTATCCTCTTCAGCGGAAAGCGAGTGACGACTGTGATCTCATGTGCCTGAAAGTAATGGCGCAGCTTTCTCGAGGCCATGAGAAGGCCGAAAAGCAATTTCTGCACACCAGAATACCTTGACCTAGCCCCCTGCAGAAGGGAACTGACAAAGTAAACTGGGCGCTGCACCATCCTTCTCTGCATCTTCTCACATACCTGCGCAGATCCATCCTTGTCGGGACCAGAGCTTGCCGGTGAAGTTCCTTGCTTGTCGCTGGATGCCTCTGCCGTGGTTGCCGGCTCATCATCCGCCTCCCTCTCCGCTACTAACGCAGCACTAACCACTTGATTGGTTGCCGCTATATATAGCAGCAACTTCTCTTGTGGCTTAGGTGTGACAAGTATTGGAGTGGAGGACAGGTATCTCTTTAAGTCCTGCAGCGCAGCCTCCGCTTCCGGAGTCCATTTCATTGGACCTGCCTTTTTCAATATTTTGAAAAATGGCAGGCGGCCTTCAAGACACCTAGAGATAAACCTGCTGAGAGCAGCTACGCAACCGGCAAGTCTTCGTACATCCTTGACGCGCTTCGGTGCTTCAATCTGCTCAATGGCCTTGATCTTGTCGGGGTTGGCTTCAATTCCCCGCTGAGACACGAAGAACCCGAGAAGCTTGCCGGAAGGTACTCCAAACACACACTTCTCGGGGTTGAGCTTGAGGTTGATCTTGCGCAGATTTGCAAAGGTTTCATCTAAATCTTGAATCAGAGTCGCCTTTTTCTTGCTTTTGACCACTATGTCATCCATGTAGGTTTCCACATTTCTATGTATTTGCGGCTCAAAAGCGTGATTGACTACTCTTGCAAATGTTGAACCAGCATTCTTTAAACCGAAAGGCATCCGTACAAAACAGTAAGTGCCACATGGGGTGATGAATGCGGTCTTCTCCTCATCCTCTTCTGCCATGAAGATCTGATGATATCCTGAGTATGCATCAAGAAACGAAAGCAAATCACATCCGGCCGTGGAGTCAACAATCTGGTCGATACGCGGCAAGGGAAATGGGTCATTGGGACAAGCTTTATTAACATCAGTAAAGTCGATACAAAGCCTCCATTTTCCGTTTGCCTTACGCATACGACTACTGAGATTGGCCAACCACGTAGGATGGAGCACTCACCGACAAGGCCTGCTGCTTCCAACTTCTTGATTTCTTCGCTATGAACTCTTGGCGCACCGCTTTGCTTTTCGACTTTCGCTTGACGGGCCGCGATGAGGACAGACAGCCAGATGGTGCTCAATCACTTTCCAGGAACACCGGGATGTCGACGGTTGCCATGCAAACACGCCGACGTTAGCCCGCAGAAAGCAACGAGCGCGCTTTCCTATTTAGGGTCGAGAGTGGCACTGATGGTGAAGGTACCACCAGTGCCGTCCTCCTTGGCGGACACCTTCTTGGTCTCTGGTGGAGCTGCCATCGTCTTCTTATACTTGCCGGTGGAGCTCGATGGTGCGTCCTCAACGGTAGGGCAACACTCTGAAGAGGTGCACTTGCCGGAGTGGGCATCAGAGCTCTTGCCGGACTTGGTCTTCTTCTTCCCCCCGGGAGCTTCAGCGGCAAGTGACTTGCTATCTGCTGCGGCTGTTGCTTCCTGGTAGATCTTGTCGGCGCAGATAAGAGCATCCTTCTTGTCGCCAGGGATAGAGATGACACTTATCGGGCCTGGCATCTTGAGCAAGTTGTATGCATAATGAGAGGCTGCCATGAACTTGGCGAGTGCTGGACGGCCAAGTATCCCATTGTAAGGCAATGGAAAATCAGCAACGTCAAAAGTGACCCTCTCGGTCCTGAAGTTCAACTCGCTGCCAAATGTCACCGGCAACGTGATCTTTCCCTTTGGCTTGCTCCTTCCCGGATTGATTCCTTGAGCGTGCGGTCTCTTCGAGCTCGCCGTCGGGGATCCGAGTTTCGAGTACCGCTGAGGAGATCAGGTTCAAGCCGGCCCCGCCGTCAACTAACATCTTAGTGACCTTGAGGTTGCGGATAGTTGGTGATACCAACATCGGCAAGCACCCGACCGCAGTTATGCGATCAGGGTGGTCCTCAATATCAAAGATGATAGGCGTCTTGGACCATTTCAGAGGCTTGCGTGACTCGACGGATGGTTCTGCGGCATTGACTTCCGCATCCACCGCTTGAGCTGGCGGTGTGAAGTATGCGCAGAAGCACCGCCCAACGCACAAGACCTCTCGTGGCTTCTCGAACTCCTGCTCATCGGCCTCGTCATCATCCATGTCTTCATCGTCGTCATCATCTTCATCCTTGTCGCGGCCGCGGGGAGGTCTGTCTCCTTGCCGCTGCTTGGCCTTGCCGCGGCGTCCTCCCCGGTCGGGACGTTTCTTGCCGGATCCTGCAGCACCTTCCTGGGCCTTCTCCTTGTCGCGTCGCTCGTATTCAGCCTTTTGCTGCTCGACAAGCTGCTCGACCTTCTTGTAGCTCTGGAGATCATGGCCCTTGGTGCGGTGGATCTTGCAGTACTGCTTGTTGGTGCTGTCCTGCTTGTCGGTGACCGCCACAGCCTGGCAGTTGGTGCCCGCGGCAACCTCCTTGCCGGAGCTGCGAACTTTGGCTTTCTTGGTGCCACCCCCGTTGCCGGACTGCTCGACAACTAGCACATCTTTTTCTTCCTTCTTCCTGTTGCTCCGCCGCCGGCTTTTCTTTGCCGGGGCTGCCTCTTCACTATTAGATCCTGCTGCATCTGCATTCTCTCCGGGGAGTCTCCTCCTTCCTCAAAGACGTGCACACTTGTCGGCGGGGCATATAGCTCATCGACATCTCTGATCTTGCACATCGCCATCTCCTCCGCATCCTGCGGTTCCGTGACGCTCGATGGAACGCGCTGATCACCCGCGGCGGGTGGACATCTGGGATGTTGTGCTTTGTACACGGCTGAATCTCTGAATGTACTTGCGAGGGTTCTCCTTCCTTCAGGCTAGCAGATGAAGGTCGCTCTCTTGGCCATGGGGCTTTTGGTCACCGTGAAGGCGCCGACAAACCGATGGCACAAATCTGCCCAAGAGGATATGGAGTTGTCCGGCAAGTGCATGAGCCAAGATCGACATTGGGCTTGAGTACCGCGAGGAAGTAGTTGGCGAGAATCTTGTCATTTCGCCCCGCAGCTTGCACCGCAATGGTGTAGATGCCGAGGAACTCCGACGGATGCGCCTTGCCGCCGTACTTCTCTCGCACGTCGGCAGAAATTCTTCTTGGGCCATCGACTTGCTGCAGCTCACGAGTGAACGCAGGGCAACCTATCGCAGACGGCAAGTCGCTGGTTCTTCGGGCGCATGCATGTCGACAGAGGGCCAGGCCGCTGGTCGGATTGACGCCGCGCTTCTTTGGCGCTCGATGCGAAGTTCGGCGTCTTCTTCTTGTCGTTCGTGAAGAACTTGGCGCTGATCGCGACGAGCTCGTGGGTCCTATGACGCGTGGAGTCGCTGTCGAGGTGGATCCGACGAGTTGGCGATCTTGGCCTTCGGGGTGGAGAGTGCATGGTGGTTGCACCCCCACAGGTTTCGTCGCCACCAGCTCGTGCCTTGTCGTCTTGCCGCGGCAGCAATGTAGTCGGTTGCCGCGGAGTGTCGCCGTTGGCAAAGCCGATGAGACTCTGGATGGTGGCCCTCCATTCATCGACCTTGTCGGCCGTCGGAGGGTAATTTAGGAGTAGTTGGGCTCTCGCCAAAGCTTCTGCTGGAGTGGTGGGTGGTAGTGGCGAACGGCGCGAGGAGTGGGATATGCTCGGACTTCTAACTAGGTTAGAAGGAGTAGTATCCCGTCCAGGCGACCGTGCCTCGCTCATGCCTGCATGTTTGCGTGCATGCTGGCCTTGAGCATCTCGAGATCCACCAGCTCGATCTTGATCCAACGAACGTATGGTACTGTGAATACCATGACGCTGTCGGTCCTGCGCCTCCTGAGATGGGCGCGGTGCATGTACGGACGCCGAGGTCTGCGCCTGCCTTGTCCTTGGACTTGGCAGCATCATGAGCTCCCTCGCCAGCGCCCGTTCTTCCGCTGGTGTCCATCCCACCACCCATTTGCTCCGGTGGTGGTGGGATCGACGTGGACGGCTTCGCTGCCGCCGAAGCCTTCTTCTTCGGTGGCATGTCGATGAAGATGATGAAGATGTAGCTCGTGTGAACGCCGGATCAGGTTCACACAGCCTCGACGCCCCCTACCTGGCGCGCCAAAGATGTCGGGGAAGCTGATCGTACCCGCGAACACCTATGGGACGGCGGACCGAGCCCCTTCGGTTCGGTGGGGGCGGAGGTCGACGAAGAGCAGATCGAGGCGGCACACGAGCAGTTTACCCAGCTTCGGAGCTCTCCGGAGAGATAATACTCCTACTGCTGCTTGTCTGATTGTATTGTGTTCTTGCTAGGGAGCGCTGAGAGCTACAAGACCTAGCGTGAGTGTTCTCTGGTTTCGAATGAACCCCCCTTACCTCCTCTACGTTGCGCATGGGCCTCCTTTTATATGCTCAAGGGGTCTCCGACAGGTGGCAACGTAGACAAGGGTAAAAACGGAAAAAGAGTTGCGGTTGGTACAGCTACTTGTATAGTGTGTCATATCTAACCCTGACGGCAGGGGACAAAGGCATTAAATGCCCGTCTAAGTCGACTAAACAGTGCAGAAAGGGACCGTCAGGGACGCCATCGCCTGCCACGATGGCAATCTTGTCAACACCGCTTGCCACCGCGCTCCGCTGGCCAAGACCTCTTGCCACGCGCTACCTGGAAAGGTCCCATGGCGACATCGCTGGTGGATGTCTTTGGAGCGCAGAACGGAGTGGTAGTCTGCAGCTGCAAGCGCCTTTGCCGCGGTTGTTGCCTTGTCGCGTCCGGAAGCTTGTCGCCATCGGGCCTTCCTGCAAGCTCCTCTTGCCGGGCCTTGTCTTCTAGGTGCCTTGGTTGGCCTTCCCGGCAAGCTCCTCTTGCCGGGGTCTTGTCTCTTTGACTTAAATACTTTGTTCTTGAATGGTTCCAATGGAGCCGCGGAGGACCTTGGCGGTCACCAGGCAAGCCTTGCCGCGGGGTGCTGCGACTGCCCGTGCACGAGTTCGGGATACTAGGGTACCCCTACTCTAGTACACCGACATAAGCCCACAATTTTTTCTTTATTAGCTCATTCACTTAATTAGCTCGCCCTAAACATGATGACTGCCACTCCTATATTTAGAGTGAGCTGGGATTAGTAAATGTGAAAGACGCATAGGTCGTTGGTTGTTACATTGAAAAGCTAGACAGGAGGTCCTGTGTTCAATTCGCACAATGTTGATTTATTTTGACCCAACTCTTTTTCACGATCTCTATGAAAGCCCATAAAAGGCCCATCAACATACAAGTACCTGGCCCAGATCGCTTAGCGCGTGTAAATCAAATAAAAAGGACTAAACCAAACCAAGAATACCTATTCCCTTTAATAGTAGGTATAGATTATTTGCCACACCGAACATTTTAGTTTCAATATTTGAAAACTTTTGTTGTTTGCCATTTTTTGAATTTGAATTTGTATTGGTTTCGAACTAACGCGATATTAGCAACAGTAATCGAGATGACATGGCATCATTAGCAGATGTTCACTGTAGCTTAATTACCCGCGTGTTACACCACTGGTGCTCGCTGACGCCGCTGGAGCTGATACGTCCATTTTGCATCATGCTTTTATGTTGATATTTATTGCATTATGGGCTGTTATTACACATTATGTCACAATACTTATGCCTATTCTCTCTTATTTTACAAGGTTTACATAAAGAGGGAGAATGCCGGCAGCTGGAATTCTAGGCTGGAAAAGGAGCAAATATTAGAGACCTATTCTGCACAACTCCAAAAGTCCTGAAACTCCACGGAAGTTATTTTTGGAAATAATAAAAAATACCGAGCGAAGAAAATACCAGAGTGGGCCGACACCTTGGCCACGAGGGTGGGGGGCGCGCCCTACCCCCCTGGGCGTGCGACCCTACCTTGTGGGCCCCCTGGTGGCCCTCCGATGCCCATCTTCTTCTATATGAAGTCTTTCGTCCGAGAAAAAAAATGAGAAGCAAGCTTTTGGGACGAGACTCTGCCGCCACTAGGCGGAACCTTGGCGGAACCGATCTAGGGCTCTTGGGGCGCTGTTCTGCCGGGGACACTTCCCTCCGGGAGGGGGAAATCATCGCCATCGTCATCACCAACGATCCTCTCATCGGGAGGGGGTCCATCTTCATCAACATCTTCACGAGCACCATCTCCTCTAAAACCCTAGTTCATCTCTTGTATCCAATCCTTGCCTCTAAGTATGAGATTGGTACCTGTAGGTTGCTAGTAGTGTTGATTACTCCTTGTAGTTGATGCTAGTTGGTTTATTTGGTGGAAGATCATATGTTCACATCCTATATGCATATTAATACCCCTCTGATTATGAAATGAATATGCTTTGTGAGTAGTTACGTTTGTTCCTGAGGACATGGGAGAAGTCTTGCTATTAGTAGTCATGTGAATTTGGTATTCGTTCGATATTTTGATGAGATGTATGTTGTCTCTCCTCTAGTGGTGTTATGTGAATGTCGACTACATGAAACTTCACCATTGTTTGGGCCTAGAGGAAGGTATTGGGAAGTAATAAGTAGATGATGGGTTGCTAGAGTGACAAAAGCTTAAACCCTAGTTTATGCGTTGCTTCGTAAGGGGCTGATTTGGATCCATATGTTTCATGCTATGGTTACGTTTACCTTAATAATTCTTTTGTAGTTGCGGATGCTTGCAATAGGAGTTAATCATAAGTGGGATGCTTGTCCAAGTAAGGACAACACCCAAGCACCGGTCCACCCACATATCAAATTATCAAAGTACCGAACGCGAATCATATGAACGTGATGAAAACTAGCTTGACGATAATTCCCATGTGTCCTCGGGAGCGTTTTCCTGCATATAAGAAATCGTCCAGGCTTGTCCTTTGCTACAAAAAGGATTGGGCCACCTTGCTGCACCCTATTTACTTTCATTACTTGTTACCCGTTACAAATTATCTTATCACAAAACTATCTGTTACCGATAATTTCAGTGCTTGCAGAGAATACCTGGCTGAAAACCGCTTATCATTTCCTTCTTCTCCCCGTTGGGTTCGACACTCTTACTTATTGAAAGGACTACGATAGATCCCCTATACTTGTGGGTCATCAAGACTCTTTTCTGGCACCGTTGCCGCGGAGTGAAGCGCCTTTGGTAGGTGGAATTTGGTAAGGAAAAAATTTATATAGTGTGCTGAAATTTACTGTCACTTGTTACTATGGAAAGTAATCCTTTGAGGGGCTTGTTCGGGGTATCTTCACCCCGTCCAGTAGAGCAAATATTTGATCCGCAACCTACTGAACCTATTGAAAATGTTTACTTTGAAATTCCTTCTGGTATGATAGAGAAACTGCTAGCTAATCCTTTTGCCGGAGATGGAACATTGCATCCCGATTTACACTTAATCTATGTGGATGAAGTTTGTGGATTATTTAAGCTTGCAGGTATGCCCGATGATGTTATCAAGAAGAAGGTCTTCCCTTTATGTTTGAAGGGAGATGCATTGACATGGTATAGGCTATGTGATGATATGGGATCATGGGACTACAAGCGATTGAAATTGGAATTCCATCAGAAGTTTTATCCTATGCATCTTGTTCATCGTGATCGTAATTATATATATAATTTTTGGCCTCGCGAAGGAGAAAGCATCGCTCAAGCTTGGGGGAGGCTTAAGTCAATGCTATATTCATGCCCCAATCATGAGCTCTTAAGAGAGATGATTATTCAAAAATTTATGCTCGGCTTTCTGACAACAATCGCTCCATGCTCGATACTTCTTGTACTGGTTCTTTTATGATGAAGACTATTGAATTCAAATGGGATTTATCGGAAATAATTAAACGCAACTCTGAAAATTGGGATCTCGACGAAGGTAAGGAGTCAGGCATAACACCTAAGTTTGATTGTGTTAAATCTTTTATGGATACCGATTTTTTCTGTAAATTTAGCACTAAATATGGACTTGACTCTGAGATAGTAGCTTCTTTTTGTGAATCTTTTGCTACTCATGTTGATCTCCCTAAGGAGAAGTGGTTTAAATATCATCCTCCCATAGAAGTAAAAGCAGTTGAACCTATTAAAGTTGAAGAAAGGACTATCACTTATAATGATCCTATTGTTCCTACTGCTTATGTTGAGAAACCACCTTTCCCTGTTAGGATAAAGGATCATGCTAAGGCTTCAACTGTGGTTCGTAAAAGTAATATTAGAACTTATACACCCCCTGAGCAAGTTAAAGTTGAACCTAATATTGCTATTGTTAAAGATCTCTTGGCTGATAATATTGATGGGCATGTTATTTATTTATGTGAGGAAACTGCTAGAATTGCTAAGTCGGGTGCTAAAGATAAACATAGACCTGTTGTAGGCATACCTATTATTTCTGTTAAAATAGGAGATCATTGTTATCATGGCTTGTGTGATATGGGTGCTAGTGCTAGTGCAATACCTATTTCCTTATACAAAGAAATTATGCATGATATTGCACCTGCTGAGATAGAAGAAACCGATGTCACCATTAAGTTTGCCAATAGAGATACTATTTCACCGATTGGGATCGTTAGAGATGTTGAAGTCTTGTGTGGGAAAGCTAAATATCCTGCTGATTTTCTTGTTCTTGGTTCCCCACAAGATAACTTTTGTCCCATTATATTTGGTAGACCCTTCTTGAATACTGTTAATGCTAAGATAGACTGCGAAAAGGATGTTGTTACTATTGGTTTGGATGATATGTCTCATGAGTTTAATTTCTCTAAATTTTGTAGACAACCTCGTGATGAGGAATTGCCTAGTAAGGATGAAATTATTGGTCTTGCTTCTATTGCCATGCCTCCTAGTGATCCTTTAGAACAATATTTGCTAGACCATGAGAATGATATGTTTATGAATGAAAGAAGGGAAATAGATGAAGTATTCTTTAAACAAGGACACATTCTAAAACACAATTTACCTGTTGAAATCCTAGGGGATCCTCCTCCACCCAAGGGTGATCCCATGTTTGAACTTAAACTGTTACCTGATACTCTTAAATATGCTTATCTAGATGAAAAGAAGATATATCCTGTTATTATTAGTGCTAACCTTTCAGAGCATGAGGAAGAGAAATTACTGAAAATTCTGAAGAAGCACCGTACTGCTATTGGATATACTCTTGATGATCTTAAGGGCATTAGTCCCACTCTATGTCAACACAAAATAAATTTGGAGAAAGATGCCAAACCAGTTATTGATCATCAACGATGGCTGAATCCTAAGATGAAAGAAGTGGTAAGAAAGTAAATACTAAAGCTCCTTGAGGCAGGTATAATTTATCCCGTTGCTGATAGTTAGTGGGTAAGTCGTGTCCATTGTGTCCCTAAGAAGGGAGGTATTACTGTCGTTCCTAATGATAAAGATGAATTGATTTCGCAAAGAATTATTACGGGTTATAGGATGGTAATTGATTTCCTCAGATTAAATAAGGCTACTAAAAAAGATCATTACCCCTTACCTTTTATTGATCAAATCCTAGAAAGATTATCCAAACATACACATTTTTGCTTTCTGGATGGTTACTCTGGTTTCTCTCAAATACCTGTGTCAGCTGATGATCAAGCAAAGACCACTTTTACTTGCCCTTTTGGTACTTTTGCTTATAGACGTATGCCTTTTGGTTTATGTAATGCACCTGCTACCTTTCAAAGATGCATGATGGCTATATTTTCTGACTTTTGTGAAAAGATATGCGAGGTTTTCATGGACGATTTCTCCATTTATGGATCCTCCTTTGATGATTGCTTGAGCAACCTTGATCGAGTTTTGCAGAGATGTGAAGAAACTAATCTTGTCTTGAATTGGGAGAAGTGCCACTTTATGGTTAATGAAGGCATTGTTTTGGGGCATAAAATTTCTAAAAGAGGTATTGAAGTTGATAAAGCTAAAGTTGATGCTATTGAAAAGATACCGTGTCCCAAGGACATCAAAGGTATAAGAAGTTTCCTTGGTCATGCCGGTTTTTATAGGAGGTTCATTAAGGACTTCTAAAAAATTTCTCGTCCTTTGACTAATCTCCTACAAAAAGATATACCTTTCGCTTTTGATGATGATTGTGTAGAAGCATTTGAAATACTTAAGAAAGCATTAATCTCTGCACCTATTGTTCAGCCACCTGATTGGAATTTACCTTTTGAAATTATGTGTGATGCTAGTGATTATGCTGTAGGTGCTGTTCTAGGGCAAAGAGTTGGTAAGAAATTAAATGTTATTCAATATGCTAGTAAAACTCTAGACAATGCCCAGAGAAATTATGCCACGACTGAGAAATAATTCTTAGTAGTTGTATTTGCTTGTGATAAGTTCAGACCTTATATTGTTGATTCTAAAGTAACTATTCACACTGATCATGTTGCTATTAAATATCTTATGGAAAAGAAAGATGCTAAACCTAGACTTATTAGATGGGTTCTCTTGCTACAAGAATTTGATTTACATATTATTGATGGAAAGGGAGGTGAGAACCCCGTTGCACACAACTTGTCTAGGTTAGAGAATGTTCTTGATGACCCACTACCTATTGATGATAGCTTTCCTGATGAACAATTAAATGTCATAAATGCTTCTTGTACTGCTCCATGGTATGCTGATTATGCTAATTACATTGTTGCTAAATTTATACCACCTAGTTTCACATACCAGCAAAAGAAAAAGTTTTTCTATGGTTTAAGACATTACTTCTGGGATGACCCACATATTTATAAAGAAGGAGTAGATGGTGTTATTAGACGTTGTGTACCTGAGCATGAACAGGAACAGATCCTACACAAGTGTCACTCCGAGGCTTATGGAGGGCACCACGCTGGAGATAGAACTGCACATAAGGTATTGCAATCCGGTTTTTATTGGCCTACTCTCTTCAAGGATGCTCGTAAGTTTGTCTTATGTTGTGATGAATGTCAAAGAATTGGTAACATTAGTAGACGTCAAGAAATACCTATGAATTATTCACTTGTTATTCAACCATTTGACGTTTGGGGCTTTGATTATATGGGACCTTTTCCTTCCTCTAATGGGTATACACATATTTTAGTTGCTGTTGATTACGTTACTAAGTGGGTATAAGTTATTCCAACTAGTAGTGCTGATCATAACACCTCTATTAAGATGCTTAAAGAATTTATTTTTCCGAGGTTTGGAGTCCCAAGATATTTAATGACTGATAATGGTTCACATTTTATTCATGGTGCCTTTCGTAAAATGCTTGCTAAGTATGATGTTAATCATAGAATTGCATCTCCTTATCACCCACAGTCTAGTGGTCAAGTAGAATTGAGTAACAGAGAGCTCAAATTAATTTTTCAAAAGAATGTTAATAGATCTAGAAAGAATTGGTCCAAGAAACTTGATGATGCATTATGGGCCTATAGAACTGCATATAAAAATCCTATGGGTATGTCTCCGTATAAAATGGTTTATGGAAAAGCATGTCACTTACCTCTCGAACTAGAACATAAGGCATATTGGGCTATTAAAGAGCTCAATTATGATTTCAAACTTGCCGGTGAGAAGAGGCTATTTGACATTAGCTCACTTGATGAATGGAGAACCCAAGCCTATGAGAATGCCAAGTTGTTTAAAGAAAAAGTTAAAAGATGGCATGACAAAAGGATACAAAAGCATGAGTTTAATGTAGGTGATTATGTATTGCTATTCAACTCTCGTTTAAGATTTTGTGCAGGAAAGCTTCTCTCTAAATGGGAAGGTCCTTACGTTATCGAGGAGGTCTATCGTTCTGGTGCCATAAAAATCAACAACTTCGAAGGCACAAATCCAAAGGTGGTGAATGGTCAAAGAATCAAACATTACATCTCAGGTAATCCTATAAATGTTGAAACTAATGTTATTGAAACCGTAACACCGAGGAATACATAAGGGACACTTTCCAGAACGTTTCAGACTCCGAAAAGGAATAGGTATGTGGTACGGTAAGTAAACCGACTCCAAAATAGTTCTAATGGCAATTTTTCTCCGTTTTGGAATATTTAAGAAAATAGGAAAATAAGAAGAAGTCCGGGAAGGACACGAGGCCTCCACGAGGGTGGAGGGCGCGCCCTACCCCCTGGGCGCGCCCCCTACCTCGTGGGCACCTCATGTGCTCTCCGGACTCCGTTTTCTTGCACGATACTTCTTTCTGTCGGTAAAAATTAATTATATAATCCCCCGAAGGTTTTGACCACCGTACCACGCAAATATCCTCTGTTCTTGTTTCGAGCTGTTTTATGTCAGGGTTGTCAAGGTCAGGCATCATCTCGTCCCCCTCCTCCAACAATGGTGACAACGATGCTTGTCTAATGAAGATAGAGCTGAAGAGGGAAGAACCCATAGATATCAACAAAGATGATGGGATCAAGAAGGCCACGGAGGACCAAGCTCCGGCAGCAGAAGACATCCTTCAACTTGATCACAATATTTCAAGATGATTGAGTTAGCTCGTATACAAAACAAGTATCTCAAACGTGAAAATATTTTGTTGAAGGAGCATATCATCGCACTCAAGGGCATTATTCCCAAATTGGAGGATCTCCTACGCTCGATGTGCGACTATCCATCACCACCATTATCTCCTTCACCGACAAAAGAGATATAATCACATGGGTATGGGCACTCCCCTTGGCAACTGCCAAGCTTGGGGGAGGTGCCCCGGTATCGTATCATCATCACACTCCTATCTTTACCGTTTTTCTTAGTTCGATCCTTTTGATAATATTTTGATCTTGTAGAATAAAGTTTTTAGTATGATTTAGTTTTGAGTTTTGCCTTATGATCCCTCTATGTAATCGAGTCCATGAGTTATATAATAAAGATTAGTGTTTAGTCAAGGGCTTGATTATCTTGCTATGATCTTGAGGGAATAAAAGAAAAGAAAGAATAAAAAGAAATAAAGAGATCATATTGATCTTATGAAGAGTAATGACTTCACACATAAAGAGTATGATGATTAAAAGTTGTTGAGAGTTGACAAACATAGTTTTAGTCATCGTTGCAATTAATAGGAAGTAATAAAGAAATAGAGGTTTCACATATAAATATACTATCTTGGACATCTTTTATGATTGTGAGCACTCATTAAAATATGACATGCTAAAGAGTTGATGTTGGACAAGGAAGACAACATAATGGGTCATGTTTTCTTATGTCTGAGATAAAGTATATTGTCATGGATCATCCAACATATTGAGTTTGCCTTTCTCCCTCATGCTAGCCAATTCTTTGCACCAAGTAGAGATACTACTTGTGCCTCCGAAATACCCTTAAACCCCGTTTTACCATGAGAGTCCACCATATCTACCCATGGATTGAGTAAGATCCTTCAAGTAAGTTGTAATCGGTGCAAGCAATAAAAAATGCTCTCTAAATATGTATGATTGATTAGTGTGGAGGAAATAAGCTTTATACGATCTTGTGATGTGGAAGAAATAAAAGCGACGGACTGCATAATAAAGGTCCGTATCACAAGTGGCAATATAAAGTGACATTCTTTCGCATTAAGATTTTGTGCATCCAACCCTGAAAGCGCATGACAACCTCTACTTCCCTCTGCGAAGGGCCTATCTTTTACTTTTATCTCTTACCCTTATGCAAGAGTCATGGTGATCTTCACCTTTCCTTTTTTACATTTTATCCTTTGGCAAGCACCTTGTGTTGGAAAGATCCTGATATATATATCCAATTGGATGTAAGTTAGCATGAACTATTATTGTTGACATAACCCTTGAGGTAAAAGGTTGGGAGGCGAAACTATAAGCCCCTATCTTTCTCTGTGTCCGATTAAAACTCCATAACCACAAGTATTGCGTGAGTGTTAGCAATTGTGAAAGACTAAATGATAGTTGAGTATGTGGACTTGCTGAAAAGCTCTTATATTGACTCTTTTTGATGTTATGATAAATTGCAATTGCCTCAATGACTGAGATTATAGTTTGTTAGTTCTCAATGAAGTTTCTGATTCATACTTGACATTGTGAATAGATTATTACTTGAGCATAAGAAATAATATGAAAATATCCATATATGTTGCTGTTATAATAATGATCATGATGCCCTCATGTCCGTATTTTATTTTATCGACACCTCCATCTCTAAACATGTGGACATATTTATCGTTGTTGGCTTCCGCTTGAGGACAAGCGAGGTCTAAGCTTGGGGAGTTGATACGTCCATTTTGCATCATGCTTTTATATTGATATTTATTGCATTATGGGCTGTTATTACACATTATGTCACAATACTTATGCCAATTCTCTCTTATTTTACAAGGTTTACATAAAGAGGGAGAATGCCGGCAGCTGGAATTCTGGGCTGGAAAAGGAGCAAATATTAGAGACCTATTCAGCACAACTCCAAAAGTCCTGAAACTCCACGGAAGTTATTTTTGGAAATAATAAAAAATACCGAGCAAAGAAAATACCAGAGGGGGCCCAGACCCTGGCCACGAGGGTGGGGGGCGCGCCCTACCCCCCTGGGCGCGCCCCTCTGCCTCGTGGGCCCCCTGGTAGCCCTCCGGTACCCATCTTCTGCTATATGGAGTCTTTCGTCCGAGAAAAAAATGAGAAGCAAGCTTTCGGGACGAGACTCCGCTGCCACGAGGCGGAACCTTGGCGGAACCAATCTAGGGCTCTGGCGGAGGTATTCTGTCGGGGACACTTCCCTCCGAGAGGGGGAAATCATCGCCATCGTCATCAGCAACGATCCTCTCATCTGGAGGGGGTCCATCTTCATCAACATCTTCACTAGCACCATTTCCTCTAAAACCCAAGTTCATCTCTTGTATCCAATCCTTGCCTCTAAGTCTGAGATTGGTACCTGTAGGTTGCTAGTAGTGTTGATTACTCCTTGTAGTTGATGCTAGTTGGTTTATTTGGTGGAAGATCATATGTTCAGATCCTATATGAATATTAATACCCCTCTTATTATGAACATGAATATGCTTTGTGAGTAGTTACGTTTGTTCCTGAGGACATGGAAGAAGTCTTCCTATTAGTAGTCATGTGGATTTGGTATTCGTTCGATATTTTGATGAGATGTTAGTTGTCTCTCCTCTAGTGGTGTTATGTGAACGTCGACTACATGACACTTCACCATTGTTTGGGGCCTAGAGGAAGGTATTGGGAAGTAATAAGTAGATGATGGGTTGCTAGAGTGACAGAAGCTTAAACCCTAGTTTATGCGTTGCTTCGTAAGGGGCTGATTTGGATCCATATGTTTCAATCTATGGTTAGGTTTACCTTAATACTTCTTTTGTAGTTGCGGATGCTTGCAATAGGGGTTAATCATAAGTGGGATGCTTGTCCAAGTAAGGACAGCACCCAAGCACCGCCCACATATCAAATTATCAAAGTACTGAACGCGAATCATATGAACGTGATGAAAACTAGCTTGACGATAATTCCCATGTGTCCTCGGGAGCGTTTTCCTTCATATAAGAAATTGTCCAGGCTTGTCCTTTGCTACAAAAAGTATTGGGCCACATTGCTGCACCCTATTTACTTTCATTACTTGTTACCCGTTACAAATTATCTTATCACAGAACTATCTGTTACCGATAATTTCAGTGCTTGCAGAGAATACCTTGCTGAAAACCGCTTATCATTTCCTTATGCTCCTCGTTGGGTTCGACACTCTTACTTATAGAAAGGACTACGATAGATCCCCTATACTTGTGGGTTATCAGGGGCCACCAGAGCAACCTCTCGACGCTGGCATCTTCTTCTCCGACGTACTCCGCCCGCTGCAGCCGCTGGAGACACCCTCGCCGACCTCGTCCGTCCACCTCTCGCCAAGCTGTGGGTACTTGCGTGTGTGCCGTAGTCTTGCGCGTCATTCTATCTCTCCCATGGCGGCCGCTGACCTCTCCTCACCGAAGAAACGTCAGCGACACACCGCCTCTCCTCTGTTTCCTCTCTCTCTCTCCAGATCTGACGCGTGGGGCCGGTGTCGGCCTCTCC
>JAHIAM010015889.1:0-15560 GCA_021605205.1 Aegilops longissima
GGCGGAAGGTGAGGCAGACGGCGGAGGCGCGGGCGAGGTCTTGCGGGTGGGCAGCCGGAGGAAGATCTCGGCGAGGAGCTGGTCGGGCATGTCCGGCATAGGCGACGGCGACGCCATTTTCTTGTTGCTGGTTGTCGCCATTGGATTGGAGTGGGGAACGTAACAGGGCAGAGAAACCCTCGACGAGACAGGGAAAGAGACGGGAAAGAGACGACATGGGTGGGGAGCGTGGGTCGAGTGATGATTTTTCTCTGGGCTGGGCTGCTGGCTGCCCACAGCCCAAATGTGGCTTCACCGGTAATGACGGGCCCAGCAAGTACAGAGCTGAAAGTTAAACCATCCAAAACAAGAGTTTTGGTAGAAGTGGTGGCCTAGGAATCTTTTGGAATGAATCAATAAAGGTAGAAGTTATTGGCTACTCAGAGTACCATATTGATGTAACTGTTGATGATGGTGGTTTAATGAGCAGAGTAACCTTTGTTTATGGAGAAGCATAAGTCCGAGAGAGATACAAAGCGTGGAACATGTAATGGTATAGCCGCGATTAGCGACCTACCATGCTTGGATAATAGGTGATTTCACGAAGTGTTGTTGGCCCAAGAGCATGACAGGGTGGGAGAAGCGGGCCAAGCTCAAATGGGCGCATTCAGGGATGCAATAGATACTTGCGGACTGGTGGATATAGGCTACCGGGGAACAGCTAGACCTTGAGAAAAAGGTCGGGCGGCACATTTACAGCGTTAATTTGGACAGATCGTAGTCACGCCTAGTTGGATGCTTTAGTTCCGCATGCATTACTACAACATTAGATAGTGGCGTCGTCGATCATTGACCTTGTTGCTCGATGTGACCACGTGCATGCATGCAAAAGTGGTCCACGATCATTAAATATGAAGTAGCACGGGAATGTCACTGGATCTCATGCAATTCGTGAACACGGGATGGAAGTCAGCTCCTAAGCGAAAGTGTGGCTGGAATCCAAGCAAAGTTGTCCCTTCTTTCATCGATTTAACAACTTGGGAGTGCAACGCTTTGGTAATGTGCGCTTGGAGATAGCCAAACGAAAAAGGAGCTGGAAGCATTGCTTGATCGGCTCGGAAGATTCTATCCTTCACGTAGAAATCAAGGTTCTGAGATAGATTGGTGGAGCTCTACCATAGAGAAGAAATTTTGTGGAGGCGGCGACACGTTTGGGTGGCTTGCTCACGGAGACAAAATGTTGGGGCGTAGTAATTTCAAAAAATTCCTCGACGCAAGATCATGGTGATGCATAGCGAGAGGAGGCTGTGTCCACGTATCCTCGTGAGCCAGCGAGCGTTATGACAATCCGGTTGATGTAGTCGTGCGTCTTCACGATCCGACCGATCCAAGTACCGAGCGTCGGCACCTCCATATTACGCACGTTAGCTCGATGGCGATCCGGACTTGATCCGGCGGGTGTCGGGGATGAGTTCCGTCGACCTGACGGCGTGGTGGCGATGATGATCTCTACTGTGAGCTCGCTAAACTCATGACGATCGAGAGGTGGAATATGGTGGAGGGGCACCGCTCGGCTAAGGCGATCCAGTAGATCAACTTGTGTGTCATGGGGTGCCCCCCCTGTATATAAAGGAGCAAGGGGAGGAGGCCGACAGGAGGGTGCGCCAAGTGTGGAGTCCTACTAGGACTCCCTAGTCCTATAAGATTCCACCTCCCTTGTTGGAGTAGGAGAAGGGGAAAGAGGAGGAGGAAGAAGGAAGGGGCTCGCCCTTGTCCAGTCGGACCGGAGGGCGCAGGCCTCCTTCCTTTGCCTCTCTCCTCTATTCCCGTATTAATAAGGCCCATATACTCCCGGCGAATTCCGTAACTCTCGGTACTCGAAAAATACCGAATCACTCGGAACCTTTCCGAACTCGAATATAGTCGTCAATATATCGATCTTTCGCCTCGACCATTTCGAGACTCCTCGTCATGTCCTCGATCTCATCCGGGACTCGAACTCCTTGGTACATCAAAACTCATAAACTCATAATATAAGCATCATCCGTAACGTTAAGCGTCACGGACCCTACGGGTTCGAGAACTATGTAGACATGATCTAGAACTGTTTCGATCAATAACCAATAGTGGAACCTGGATGTTCATATTGGCTCCTACATATTCTCGAAGATCTTTGTCGGTCGAACCGCATAACAACATACATTGTTCCCTTTGTCATCGGTATGTTACTTGCGAGATTCGATCGTCGGTATCCAATACCTAGTTCAATCTCGTTAATGGCAAGTCTCTTTACTCGTTCAGTAATACATCATCTCACAACTAACTCATTAGTTGCAATGCTTACAAGGCTTATGTGATGTGTATTACAGAGAGACCAGAGATACCTCTCAGAGCAATCGGAGTGACAAATCCTAATCTCGAAATCGCCAACCCAACATGTACCTTTGGAGACACCATGAGAGCACCTTTATAATCACCCGATTACGTTGTGCGTTTGGTAGCACACAAAGTGTTCCTCCGACAAGCAGGAGTTGCATAATCTCATAGTCATAGGAACATGTATAAGTCATGAAGAAAGCAATAGCAACATACTAAGCGATCGGTGCTAAGCTAATGGAATGGGTCATGTCAATCAGATCATTCACCTAATGATGTGATCCGTTAATCAAATAACAACTCTTTGTTCATGGTTAGGAAACATAACCATCTTTGATTAACGAGCTAGTCAAGTAGAGGCATACTAGTGACACTCTGTTTGTCTATGTATTCACACATGTATTATGTTTCCGGTTAATACAATTCTAGCATGAATAATAAACATTTATCATGAAATAAGGAAATAAATAATAACTTTATTATTGCCTCTAGGGCATATTTCCTTGATCTCCCACTTGCACTAGAGCCAATAATCTAGTTCACATCACCATGTGATTTAACACCAATAGTTCACATCACCATGTGATTAACACCCATAGTTCACATCGTCATGTGATCAACACCCAAAGGGTTTACTAGAGTCAATAATGTAGTTCACATCGCTATGTGATTAACACCCAAAGAGTACTAAGGTATGATCATGTTTTGCTTGTGAGAGAAGTTTAGTCAGCGATTCTCACATTCAAAGCCGTATGTATTTTGCAAATATTCTATGTCTACAATGCTCTGCGGAGCTACTCTAGCTAATTGCTCCCACTTTCAATATGTATCCAGATTAAGACTTAGAGTCATATGGATCGGTGACAAAACTTGTATCGGCGTAACCCTTACGCGAACCTTTTATCACGTCCATAATCGAAAAAATATCCTTATTCCACTAAGGATAATTTTGACCGATGTCGATGATCTACTCCTAGATCACTATTGTACTCCTTGCCAAAATCAGTGTAGGGTATACAATAGATCTGGTACCTGACATGGCATACTTTATAGAATCTATGGCTGAGACATAGGGAATGACTTTCATTCTTTTCTATCTCTGCCGTGGTGGGCTTTTAGTCTTACTCAATTTCACACCTTGTAACACGGTAAGAACTCTTTCTTTGATTGCTCCATTTTGAACTTACTTCAAAATCTTATCAAAGTATGTACTTATTGAAAAAAACTTATCAAGCGTCTTGATCTATCTCTATAGATCTTGATGCTCAATATAGTATGACTTCACGAGGTCCTTCTTTGAAAACTCCTTTCAAATACTCCTTTATGCTTTGCAGAATAATTCTACATTATTTCCGATCAATAATATGGCATTCACATATACTTATGGAAATATTGTAGTGCTCCCTCACTTTCTTGTAAATCGAGGCTTCTCCAAAATGCATATAAAACCATATCTTTGATCACACTATCAAGCGTTTATTCAACTCGAGCTGCTTGCAGTCCATAAATGGATGTTGGAGCTTGCACATTTATTAGCATCTTTAGGATTGACAAAACCTTCGGTTTGCATCACATACAACTCTTTCTTTAATAAATCCATTAAGGAATGCAGTTTTGTTTATCCATTTGCAGATTTCATAAATTGGGGCAATTGCTAACATGATTCGGACAGACTTAAGCATATATACGAGTGAGAAACTCTCATCGTAGTCAACACCTTGAACTTGTTGAAAACCTTTGCGACAATTCTAGCTTTGTAGATAGTAACACTACTATCGGTCCGTCTTCCTCTTAAAGATCCATTTAATCTCAATGGCTCGCCGATCATTTGGGCAAGTCCATACTTTGTTCTCATACATGGATCACATCTCGATTTCATGGCCTCAAACCATTTCGGAATCTGGGCTCATCATCGCTTCCTCATAGTTAGTAGGTTCATCATGGTCTAGTAACATGACTTCGAATAGGATTACCGTACCACTCTGGTGCGGACTGTACTGGAAGACCTCTGAGGTTTATGATAACTTGATCGAAGTTTCATGATCATCATCATTAGCTTCCTCACTAATTGGTGTAGGAATCAGGGAACTGATTTACGTGATGAACTACTTTCCAATTCGGAGAAGGTACAAATTACCTTATCAAGCTCTACTTTCCTCCCACTCACTTCTTTGAGAGAAACTCCTTCTCTAGAAAGGATCCATTTTAACAACGAATATCTTGCCTTTGGATCTGTGATAGAAGGTGTACCCAGTTTCCTTTGGGTATTCTATGAAGCGCACTTCTCCGATTTGGGTTTGAGCTTATCGGGATGAAACTTTTCACATAAGCATCATGACCCCAAACTTTAAGAAGCGACAACTTGGGTTTCTTGCTAAACCATAGTTCATATGGTGTCGTCTCAGCAGTTTAGGCGGTGCCCTTTTAACGTGAATGTAGTCTCTAATGCATAACCCCAAAATGTTAGTGGTAAATCGGTAAATAACATCATAGATTGCACTATATCCAATAAAGTCTGAGTTATGCGTTCGGACACACCATAACGTTGTGGTGTTCAGTGGCGTGAGTACTGAAACTATTCCACATTGTTTTAATTGAAGACCAAACTCGTAACTCAAATATTCATTCTCCACGATCAGATCGCGAAACTTTATTTTCTTATTCGATGATTTTCCACTTCACTCTGAAATTCTTTGAACCTTTCAACTATTTTTCAGACTTATGTTTCATCAAGTAGATATACCCATATCTGCTCAAATCATCTGTGAAGGTCAGAAAATAACGATACCCGCCACGAGCCTTAATACTCATTGGTGCGCATACATCGGTATGTATTATTTCCAACAAGTTTGTTGCTTGTTCCATTGTTCGAAGAACGGAGTTTTAGTCATCTACTTAGAAGGCACGGTTATAAGCATCAAATGATTCATAACCAAGTGATTCAAAAATCCATCTTTATGGAGTTTCTTCATGTGCTTTACCGATATGACCCAAGCGGCGATTGCCACAAATAAGTTGCACTATCATTATTAACTTTGCATCTTTTGGCATCAATATTATGAATATGTGTATCACTCGATCGAGATCCAATAAACTATTTTCATTGGGTGTATGACCATTGAAGGTTTTATTCATGTAAATAGAACAACAATTATTCTCGACTTTAAATGAATAACCATATTGCAATATGATCAAATCATATTCATGCTCAGCATAAAAGCCAAATAACATTTATTTAGGTTTAACACTAATCCCGAAAGTATAGGAAGTGTGCGATGATGATCATATCAATCTTGGAACTACTTCCACTCATCGTCACTTCCCCTTCAACTAGTCTCTGTTTATACATAACTCTGTTTGAGTTACTAATCTTATGGTGAACAAGTATCAAATACTCGAGGCTACTATAAACACTAGTAAGGCACACATCAATGACACTTATATCAAATATACCCTTGTTCACTTTGCCATCCTTCTTATCCACCAAATATTAGGGTATTTCGCTTCCGGTGACCATTTACTTTGAAGTTAAGCACTTTCGGTTTCAGGTTTTGGTCCACTTTGGGCTTCTTCGTGGGAGTGACAACTTGCTTGGCATTCTACTTGATTTCCTTTCTTTCCTTTGCCCTTTTCTTGAAACTATTGTTCTTGTCAATCATCAACACTTGATGCTCTTTTCTTGATTTCTACCTTCGTCGATTTCAACATCGAAGAGCTCGGGAATCGTTTTCGTCATCCGCATACTATAGTTCATCACGAAGTTCTAGTAACTTAGTGATGGTGACTAGAATTTTGTCAATCACTATCTTACCGGAAGATTAAGTCCCACTTGATTCAAGCGATTGAAGTACCCAGACAATCTGAGCACATGCTCACTAGTTGACGATTCTCCTCCATCTTTTAGCTATAGAACTTGTTGGAGACTTCATATCTCTCAACTCGGGTATTTGCTTGAAATATTAACTTCAATTCTGGAACATCTCATATGGTCCATGCGTTCAAAACGTCTTTGAAGTCCCAATTCTAAAGCCGTTTAAGCATGGTGCACTAAACTATCAAGTAGTCATCATATTGAGCTAGCCAGCGTCCATAACGTGCATCTGCTCCTGCAATAGGTTTTATCACCTAGCGGTGCATCAAGGACATAATTCTTCTGCGCAGCAATGAGGATAAACCTCAGATCACGGATCCAATCCGCATCATTGCTACTAACATTTTTCAACACAATTTTCTCTAGGAACATATCAAAATAAACATTTGTAAGCAACAACGCGAGCTATTGATCTACAACATAATTTGCAAAATACTACCAGGACTAAGTTCATGATAAATTTAAGTTCAATTAATCATATTAAGAACTCCCCTTAGCAGACATCTCTCTAGTCATCTAAGTGATCACGTGATCCAAATCAACTAAACCATAACCGGTCATCACGTGAGATGGAGTAGTTTTGAATGGTGAACATCACTATGTTGATCATATCTACTATATGATTCACGCTCGACCTTCGGTCTCGTGTTAGAGGCCATATCTGCATATGCTAGGCTCGTCAAGTTTACTTTGAGTATTCGCGTGTGCAAAACTGGCTTGCACCCGTTGTAGATGGACGTAGAGCTTATCACACGATCATCACGTGGTGTGCAGGACGACTAACTTTGGCAGTTCATACTCGGGAGAACACTTCTTGATAATTAGTGAGAGATCATCTTAAAATGCTACCGTCAATCAAAGCAAGATAAGATGCATAAAGGATAAACATCACATGCAATCAATATAAGTGATATGATATGGCCATCATCATCTTGTGCTTGTGATCTCCATCTCGAGCACCGTCATGATCACCATCGTCACGGTGCGACACCTTGATCTGTAGCATCGTTATTAGCCTCGCCAACTATTGCTTCTCGACTACGCTACCGCTAGTGATAAAGTAAAGCAATTACATGGCGTTGCATTTCATACAATGACAACCATGGCTCCACGCGATTGCGATAACTTCGGTTACAAAACATGATCATCTCATACAATAAAATATAGCATCACGTCTTAACCATATCATATCACATACCCTGCAAAAACAAGTTAGGCGTCCTCTACTTTGTTGTTGCAAGTTTTACGTGGCTGCTATATGGGCTGAGCAAGAACCGTTCTTACCTACATCAAAACCACAGCGATAGTTTGTCAAGTTGGTGCTTTTAACCTTGAGGACGGGCGTAGCCTTTTCGGTTCAACTAAAGTGAGAGACGACACCCGCCGGTCACCTTTAAGCAATGAGTGCTGCAGCGGTGAAACCAGTCTCGGCGTAAGCGTCTGGCGTAATGTCGGTCGGGCGCTTCATCTCACAATACCGCGAACCAAGTATGACATCTTTGGTAGCGGTATGACTTGTATCACCACAACTCACTTGTGTTCTACTCGTGCATATAACATCAACGCATAAAACCAGGCTCGGATGCTTTGTTGGGGGCGTAGTAATTTCAAAAATTCCTCGCTACGCAAGATCATGGTGATGCATAGCAGCGAGAGGGAAGCGTGTCCGTATCCTCGTGGGCCAAGCGAGGCGTTATGACAATGCGGTTGATGTAGTCGTCGTCTTCACGATCCGACCGATCAAAGTACGAGCGTCACGGCACCTCCGTGTTCTGCACGTTCGGCTCGATGGCGATCGGACTTGATCGGTGTCGGGGATGAGTTCCGTCGACCTGACGGTGTGGTGGCGATGATGATGCTCTACAGTAGCGAGCCCTAAACTCCTGACGATCGGCCGAGGTGGAATATGGTGGAGGGCACACTTTGCGGCTAAGGCGATCCGTAGATCAACTTGTGTCATGGGGTGCCCCCCCTTATATATAAAGGAGCAGGGGGGGGCGGCCCTAGGAGGGTGCCAAGTGTGGAGTCCTACTAGGACTCCCTAGTCCTAGTGGATTCCACCTCCTTGTTGGAGTAGAGAGGGAAGGAGGAAGGAAGAAGAAGGGGCTCGCCCCTTGTCCAATTCGGACCAGAGGGGGCAGGCCTCCTTCCTTTAGCCTCTCTCCTCTATCCCATGGCCCAATAAAGGCCATATACTCCCCGGCGAATTCCCGTAACTCTCGGTACTCCGAAAATACCGAATCACTGGAACCTTCCGAACTCGAATATATGTCGTCCAATATCGATCTTTCGTCTGACCATTTGAGACTCCTCGTCATATCCTCAATCTCATCCGGGACTCCGAACTCCTTCGGTACATCAAAACTCATAAACTCATAATATAAGCTGTCATCGTAACGTTAAGTGTGGACCCTCTGAGTTCAGAACTATGTAGACATGATCTAGAACTGTTTCCGATCAATAACCAATAGTGGAACCTGGATGTTCATATTGGCTCCTACATATTGTAGAAGATCTTTATCGGTCAAACCGCATAACAACATACATTGTTCCCTTTGTCATCGGTATGTTACTTGCGAGATTGATCGTCGGTATCCAATACCTAGTTCAATCTCATTAATGGCAAATCTCTTTACTTTCGTAATACATCATCTCACAACTAACTCATTAGTTGCAATGCTTGCAAGGCTTATGTGATGTGTATTACCGAGAGAGCCAGAGATACCTCTCCAGAGCAATCGGGTGACAAATCCTAATCTCGCCAACCCAACATGTACCTTTGGAGACACCTGTAGAGCACCTTTATAATCACCCGATTCACGTTGTGACGTTTGGTAGCACAAAGTGTTCCTCCGCAAGCAGGGAGTTGCATAATCTCATAGTCATAGGAACATGTATAAGTCATGAAGAAAGCAATAGCAACATACTAAGCGATCGGTGCTAAGCTAATGGAATGGGTCATGTCAATCAGATCATTCACCTAATGATGTGATCCCGTTAATCAAATAACAACTCTTTGTTCATGGTTAGGAAACATAACCATCTTTGATTAACGAGCTAGTCAAATAGAGGCATACTAGTGACACTCTGTTTGTCTATGTATTCACACATGTATTATGTTTCCAGTTAATACAATTCTAGCATGAATAATAAACATTTATCATGAAATAAGGAAATAAATAACTTTATTATTGCCTCTAGGCATATTTCCTTCAAAAACCGTACTTCTTTCACTTGAGAGCAAGCGGTAGCGGAGAAAAACAGATTAAATCATTGCGGTTTGGGATAGCAGCATCCGAGAAAACAAGGATGAGCTCGGCGGCGACTACAGCGGTTTATAACACCCTCTACAGCTTGGAGAGTGCAGAACATGAGCGATGTTATTGATACAATACCTTGCAAGCTCATAGCTGAGATGAATGCAACTCTCAATCGCCATACACATAGGAAGAGGTTAAAACTGTTGGGGGCAGTAGTAATTTCAAAAATTTCCTACGCTGCCAAGATCATGGTGATGCATAGCGAGAGGGAGAGTGTGTCCACGTGCCTCGTGAAGCGAGCGAGGCGTTAACAACGCGGTTGATGTGATCGTCGTCTTCACGATCGAGGATCAATGCGAGCGTCACGGCACCTCCGATATTACGCACCGTTCGATGACTATCCGGGACTCCGATCCAGCGAGTGTGGGGATTCACGTCGACAGCGAGCGTGGTAGCGATGATGATGCTCTACGGTGAGCGCCGCTAAACTCATGACGATCTGACCGAGGTGGAATATGGTGGAGGGGCACCGCGCACGGCTAAAGGCGATCCGTAGATCAACTTGTGTGTTCTAGGGTGCCCCTTTGCATATAAAAGGCAAGGGGGTCGGCCGGCCCTAGGAGGGCGGGAGAATCTCGGTGGGATGAGACTCCCCCTTTCTAGTTGGATTAGGACTTGGGGAGGGAAAAGGAGAAAGAGCCGCTTCCTGTCATATTGACGGACTAGAGGCGGGAAAGTTGTGACCTGCCGGCGACCTTCCTCTTCTCCCTCATGGCCCACTAAGGCCCATTAACCCTCGGGAGGTTCCGAAACCCCGGTGTTCGGTAAAATCCGATTTCACGGAACTATTCGAGAATCAAACATAGGCTTCAATATATCAATCTTTATGTCTCGACCATTTGAGACTCCTCGTCATGTCCGTGATCATCAAGGGACTCGAACAAACTTGGTACATCAAAACTCATAAAGCTGTCATCGTAGCGTTAAGCGTGCGGACCCTACAGGTTCGAGAACTATGTAGACATGACCTAGAACTATTCTTGGTCAATAACCAATAGTGGAACCTGGATGTTCATATTGGTTCACATTTCTCTGAAGATCTTTATCGGTCGAACCGCATAACAACATCGTTGTTCCCTTTGTCATCGATATGTTACTTGCCGAGATTGATCGTGGTATCAATACCTAGTTTAATCTAGTTACGGCAAATCTCTTTACTAAATGCCGTAATACATCATTTCATAACTAACTCATTAGTTACAATGCTTGCAAGGCTTAGGTGATGAGTATAACCGAAGGCCCGAAGATACCTCTCAGCAATCGGATGACAAAACCTAATCTCGAATTATGCCAACTCAACATATACTTTTGGAGACACTTGTGAGTACCTTTATAATCACCCGATTCACGTTGTGACGTTTGGTAGCACACAAAGTGTTCCTCCGATGGCAGAGTTGCATAATCTCATTATTCTGAGAACTTTGTATAAGTCATGAAGAAAGCAATAGCAACATACTAAGCGATCAAGTGCTAAGCTAACGGTATGGGTCAAGTCAATCACATCATTCTCCTAATGATGTGATCCCATTAATCAAATGACAACACATGTCTATGGTTAGGAAACATAACCATCTTTGATCAATGAGCTAGTCAGTAGAGGCATACTAGTGACATTATGTTTGTCTATGTATTCACATGTATCATGTTTCGGTTTAATACAATTCTAGCATGAATAATAAACATTTATCATGATATGAGGAAAATAATAACTTTATTATGCCTCTAGGGCATATTTCCTTGAGTCTCCACTTGCACTAGAGTCAATAATCTAGATTACCTGATAATGATTCTAATGTTGAGGGCGTTGCGGAGAAAATTAAAATTTTCCCTCGGTTTCACCAAGATCCATCTATGAGTTCTACTAAACGAGTAACGAGAGAGTTTGCATCTACATACCACTTGTAGATCGATGCAGAAGCGATGAGGAGTGGTGATGATGAAGCGTTCTAGCGTGATTCCGATCACCGATGACCAAAATCTTGAAAGAATGACACCTCCGTGTTCAACACCGTCACGGAGCGATGGCGTCTCCTCCGTCTTGATCCAGCAAGGAGGAAGGAGAGTTGAGAAGACAACTCAATGGCAGCCACGGCGTGGAGTGCGGTTGGTCTGGCGAGTTCTCGGCGAGGCCGTAGCTACGTGGAGAAGAGAGTGTTGGGGAGGGGCTGCGCCTTCAATGTGTAGCCCTCCCCCACCCTTTATAGGAGGAGAGGCAAGTGGGGCCGACCATCTAGGGTAAACCCTAGATGGGCGGCGTGAGGAGGAGGGAGGGTGGCCCCCAAGCAGGGCGCTAAGGTTTACCTCCCCAAACCCTAGCCATGGGCCTGGGTGGGGGCCAACCACCAGGGGCTCCCTCTCCACTTAGCCCATGTGGCCCCAGGTGGCCCCTCAGTGGACCTCCGGAACCCTCCGGTGGCCCGGTACTTTCGTATACCCGAAACTTTCGGTCCGTTTAACCACTTTCCATATATAAATCTTTACCTCAGGACCATTCGGAACTCCTCGTGTCAGGATCTCATCGGGACTCGAACAACATTCAGTAATCACATACTTGTCTTCCTATTAACCCTAAGCGTCAAGACCTTAAGTGTATAGACCCTCAGAGTTCGGAGACATCTGGAACATAAGAGACTACCTCAAGTCAATAACCAACTGGATCTGGATACCCATATTGGCTCCCACATGCTCCTCGATGTTGTCATCGGATGAACCACGATGTCAAGGGTTCAAGCAACCCGTATTCTATTCCCTTTGTCTTGGCGGTATGTTACTTGCGAGACTTCGATCGTGGTATCAATACCTCGTTTAGTCTCGTTACGGCAAGTCACTTTACTCGTACATGATGCATGATCCCTTGACGGACACTTGATCACTTTGAGCTCATTATGATGATGCATTACAGTGGGCCTAGTGATACCTCTCCATGTCTGGGTGAAAATCCGTCTCGATCCGTGTCAACCCAATGGTCACTTTCGGAGATACCTAGTGCACCTTTATAGTCACCGATTCGTTGTGACGTTTGATACACCAAAGCACTCCTCGGTGTCAAAGGTGCGATCTCATGGTCTAAGGAAGAGATACTTGACATTGGAAAAGCTCTAGCAAAGCGAACTACGATCTTTGTGCTATGCTTAGGATTGGGTCTTGTCCATCACGTCATTCTCCTAATGGCGTGATCCGTTATCAATGACATCCGATGTCCATAGTCGAAACCATGACTATCTGTTGACCACGAGCTAGTCAACTAGAGGCTTACTAGGGCGTATTGTAGTCTATGTATTCACCGTGTATTCGATTTCCGGATAATCTGTTATAGCATGAATAAAGACAATTATCATGAACAAGGAAATAATAATAATGCTTTTATTATTGCCTTTAGGGCATATTTCAACAGTCTCCCACTTGCACTAGTCAATAATCTAGTTTACATTGTGATGAATCGAACACCCATAGAGTTACGGTGTTGATCATGTTTTGTCCATGGAAGAGGTTTAGTCAGCGGATCTGCGACATTCGAGATCCGTATGCACTTTACAAATTTCTATGTCTCCATCCTGAACATTTTCACGGATGGAGTTGAGCGGACACTTGATGTGCCTGTCTTCTTGTGAAACGGGCTCCTTGGCAAGTCAATAGCTCGGTGTTGTCAGAAGAGTTTGATCGGCCCACGCATTGGGTATGACTCCTAGGTCGGTGATGAACTCCTTCACCCAAATTGCTTCATCGCTGCCTCAAGGCTGCCATGTACTCCGCTTCACATGTAGATCCCGCCACGCTACGCTTGCGGTGCACCACTTCTGCTCCACCATTCAACATATACGTATCCGGTTTGTGACTTAGAGTCATCGGATCGTGTCGAAGCTAGCGTCGGCGTAACTTTATTCTGACGAGCTCTTCGTCACCTCCATAAGCGAAACATGTCCTTTGTCCTTTTCGGTGCTTGGGATATTCTTGACCGCTGTCCGGTGTTCCTTGCGGGATTACTTTGGTACCTTCCCTCGGCAAGGTTTACATCAGTGCGGTACACGCATGGCATACATAATAGATCCTATGGCTGAGGCATGGGGATGACACTCATCTCTTCTTTATCTTTTGCCGTGGTGGGCATTGGTGAGCTCAATCTCACACCTTATGTCTGAGCAAGAACCCTTTCTTGGACTGATCCATTTGAACTTCTTCAAAATCTTGTCAAGGTATGTGCTTTGTGAAAGACCTATGAGCGTCTCGATCTATCTCTATAGATCTTGATGCCTAATATATAAGCAGCTTCTCCAAGGTCCTTCATTGAAAAACACTTATTCAAGTAGGCCTTAATGCTGTCCAAGAATTCTATATCATTTCCCATCAAAAGTATGTCATCTACATATAATATGAGAAATGCTCTGAGCTCCCACTCACTTTCTTGTAGCGAGGCTTCTCCATAAGTCGCATAAACTAACCTTTGATCATCTCATCAAGCGAATGTTCACTCGAGATGCTTGCACCAGCCCATAAATGGATCATTGGAGCTTGCATACTTTCGACATTCTTAGGATCGACAAAACCTTCCGGCTGTATCATATCAGCTCTTCCTTAAGATAGCCGTTAAGGAGCAGCTGTTTTGGCGTCCATCTGCCATATCTCATAATCATAGTATCGGAATTGCTAACATGATTCGGACGGACTTAAGCTTAGCTACGGAGAGAAAGTCTCATCGTAGTCAATCCCTTGAACTTGCGATAACCCTTAGCGACAAGTCGAGCTTTATAAATGGTGACATTACCATCGCGTCCGTCTTCCTCTTAAAGATCCATTTGTTTTCTATGGCTCGCCGATCATCGAACAAGTCGGTCAAAGTCCACACTTTGTTTTCATACATGGATTCTATCTCGGTTTCATGGCTTCTAGCCATTTGTTGGAATCTGGGCCGCCATCGCTTCTTCATAGTTCGAAGGTTCATTGTTGTCTAACAACATGATTTCGGAGACAGGTTGCCGTACCACTCAGTGCGGGCGTGTCCTAGTGGACCCTCTGATTCGGTAGTAACTTGATCCGAAGCACCTTGATCATCATCATGAATTTCCTCTTGGTTGGTGTAGGCATCACGGAACATTTTCTGAGCTGCACTACTTTCTGTTCAAGAGTAGTACTTCATCGAGTTCTACTTTCCTCCACTTACTTCTTCGAAGAAACTCTTTTCGAGAAAGATTCCGTTCACAGCAACAAAGATCTTGCCTTGGATCTAAGGTAGAAGGTATACCCAAAGGTTTCCTTAGGGTATCCTATGAAACGCATTTTTCGACTTGGGTTCGAGCTTTTCAGTTGAAGTTTCTTGACATAAGCATCGCATCCCCAAACTTTTAGAAGCGACAACTTAGGTTTCTTCCCAAACCATAATTCATCGGTGTCGTCTCAGCGGTTTAGGCGGTGCCCTATTTAAAGTGAATGTAGCTGTCTCTAGGCGTATCCCCAAAATGATAGCGGTAAATCGGTAAGAGACATCATAGACCGCACCATATCCAATAGAGTGCGATTCGACGTTCGGACACACCGTTCTGTTGAGGTGTTCGGTAGCGTTAGTTGTGAAACGATTCCACATTTTCTTAAGTGTGTACCAAATTCTGACTTAAATATTCTCCTCCACGATCGATCGTGAATTTTATCTTCGGTCCGTTGATTCTCTACTTCATTCTGAAATTCCTTGAACTTTTCAAGGTCTCAGACTTGTGTTTCATCAAGTAGACATATCCATATCTACTCAAGTCATCTGTGAGGTGAGAACATAACGATATCCTCCATGAGCCTCAACGCTCATTGGACCGACACATCGGTATGTATGATTTCCAACAAGTTGGTTGCTCGCTCCATTGTTCGAGGAATGGAGTCTTGGTCATCTTGCCCATGAGGCATGGTTGCATGTGTCAAATGATTCATAATCAAGAGACTCCAAAGTCCATCGCATGGAGCTTCTTCATCGCGACACCAATGTGACCAAAGCGGCGATTACCACAAGTATGTGGGACTATCGTTATCAA
>JAHIAM010015890.1:0-17729 GCA_021605205.1 Aegilops longissima
TCTCGGTCATCGGCACTTACGGTTTTGGCGATTCGGCCTGTTCGTGGACTATTACTCCTTGTTTTGGGCTCCGGAGTGATTACCACGATTAACAAACCACAGAGTGCGCTTACGTGTCGGTCATCAACACTCACAGGTTTGGCCAATTCTGGCCCATTTCATGGACTATTACTCACCGTTTACGGTCCTGAAGCGATTTACATAGTTGTTGAACGAAAAGATGCGTTTACGTGTTGGTCATCAACACTCGCGGTTTTTGTCGATTCTTGGCTGTTTCGTGGACTATTACTCACCATTTTGGGTTCACGAAGCGATTTCCATGGTTGTCAAACCCAAAGTGCGCTTCGTGTAGCCGGTTATCAACAATCGCGATTTTGGCGATTCGGCGTTTCTTGGACTATTACTCAGTTTGGGGTCCGGGTGATTTCCACGATTGGTGAACCTCGAAGTGCGTTTACGTGTTGGTCATCAACACTCACAATTTTGGCGATTCTGGTCCATTTAGTGCACTATTACTCACCGTTTAGGGTCCCAGCGATCCGAGGGTGTGTTTACATGTCGATCGTCAACACTCACACTTTTGGCCAATTCTGGCCGTTTGGGAGTCGGCGATTTACATTGTTATTGAGCGTAAAGTGCGCTTACGTGTCTCATCAACACTCAAAGTTTTAACCGATTGGCCCGTTTCATGAACTATTACTCACTATTTTGGGGTCCGGGTGATTTCCACGATCAACAAACCCGAGTGCGTTTACGTGTGGTCATCAACACTCACCGTTTTGGTGATTTCGGCCCGTTTCATGGACTATTACTCTTTGTTTTGGGGTCCCAAAGTGATTTCCACAGTTACGAACCACAGAGTGCGCTTATGTCTCGATCGCCGGCACTTGTGGTTTTGGCGATTACGGCTGTTAGTGGACTATTACTCCTTGTTTTGGGCTCCGGGTGATTACCACGATTAACAAACCCGAAGTGCGCTTACATGTCGGTCATCAACACTCCAGATTTTGGCCAATTCTGGCCCATTTCATGGACTATTACTCCTTTGTTTTCGGCTGCGGGTGATTTCCCCGATTGCGAACCGGGGCGGCGGCGTGTCGGTCATCAACACTTTCGCGGTTTTGGCGATTCTATCCCGTTGTTGGACTATTACTCACTGTTTTGGTGTCTGGGGTAATTTCCACAATTAAAGAACCCCGTGATGCGTTTACGTGTCGGTCATCAACACTCATAGTTTTGGCGATTCTGGCCCGTTCGTGGACTATTACTCCTGTTTTGGGCTGCTAAGTGATATCCATGATTAACGAACTTGGGGTGCACTTATGTCGGTCATCAACACTCGCGGTTTGGCGATTCTGTCTGTTCTCGGACTATTACTCACAGTTTTGGGGTCGGGGTGATTTCCAAGATTGTGATCCCGGGGTGCCTTTACATGTCCGTCGTCAACAATCACAGATTTTGGCCAATCTGAACCGTTTGGTGGACAATTACTAACTGTTTAGGGGTTCGGCGATTTCCATAGTTGTCGAACCACAAGGTGTGTTTCGTGTATGGGTCATCAACACTTTCGCGTTTTGGCGAGTCGGACCGTTCATGGACTATTACTCACTGTTTTGGGCTCCCGGAGTAATTACCACGATTAACGAGCTCCGGAGTGCGCTTCGTGTCGGTCATCAACACTCACGAGTTTGGCCAATTCGGCCCATTTCATGAACTATTACTCACCGTTTACGGTCGGCGATTTCCATAGTTGTTGAGCGAAAAGATGCGTTTACGTGTTGGTCATCAACACTTTCGCGGTTTTATCGATTCTTGGCTGTTTCGTGGACTACTACTCACCATTTTGGGTTCATGGGCGATTTCCATGGTTGTCAAACCCAAGGTGCGCTTACGTGTCGGTTATCAACAATCGTGATTTTGGCGGTTACGGCCCGTTTCTTGGGCTACTTACTCAGTTTTGGGGTCCCAGTGATTTCCCGATTGGCGAACCTCGAAGTGCGTTTACGTGTTGGTCATCAACACTCACAATTTTGGCGGATTCTGGTCCATTTGGTGCACTATTACTCACCGTTTTAGGGTCCCAGCGATCGAGTGCGTTTACGTGTCGATCGTCAACTTGACGGTTTTGTGGTCGGCTCGTTTTGGGGTCGGCGATTTACATAGTTATTGAGCGCCAAAGTGCGCTTCGTGTCTCATCAACACTCAAAGTTTTAACGATTCGGCCGTTCGCGAACTATTACTCACTATTTTGGGGTCCGGGTGATTTCCACGATCAACAAACCCGAAGTGCGTTCGTGTAGGTCATCAACACTCACAGTTTTGGCGATTCGGCCCGTTTCATGGACTATTACTCACTGTTTTGGGGTCCCAAAGTGATTTCCACGATTAACGAACCACAGGGTGCGCTTCGTCTCGGTCATCGGCACTTGTGGTTTTGGCGATTCACGGCTGTTTAAGTGGACTATTACTCACTGTTTTTGGGCTCCGGAGTGATTACCGATTAACAAACCCGAAGTGCGCTTACATATCGGTCATCAACACTCACAGTTTTGTGGTCATTCGGCCCATTTCATGGACTATTACTCCTTTTTTTGGGCTGTCGGGTGATCTCCCGATTAACGAACCGAGGCGCGCTTACGTGTCGGTCATCAACACTTTCGCGGTTTTGGCGATTCTATCCCGTTTCTTGGACTATTACTCCTTTGTTTTGGTGTCTCGGGTGATTTCCACAATTAAAGAACCCGCGGATGCGTTTACGTGTCGGTCATCAACACTCATAGTTTTGGCGATTCTGGCCCGTTTAAGTGGACTATTACTCACTGTTTTGGGTTCTTTGGGTGATATCCATGATTAACGAACCAGGGTGCACTTACATGTCGGTCATCAACACTTTTCGCGGTTTTGGCGATTTTGTCATGTTTCTTGGACTATTACTCACAGTTTTGGGGTAGGGGTGATTTCCAAGATTAGCGATCCCGGGGTGCCTTTACATGTCCGTCGTCAACAATCACAGTTTGGCCAATTCGAACCGTTTGGTGGACAATTACTCCTGTTTAGGGGTTCGGCGATTTCCATAGTTGTCGAACCACAAGGTGTGTTTACGTGTCGGTCATCAACACTTTCGCGTTTTGGCGATCTGGACCGTTCATCGACTATTACTCACTGTTTTGGGCTCCCAGAGTAATTACCACGATTAACGAGCTCCGGGGTGCGCTTACGTGTCGGTCATCAACACTCACAGGTTTGGCCAATTCTGGCCCATTTTATGGACTATTACTCACCGTTTACGGCCCCGAAGCGATTTCCATAGTTGTTGAACGAAAAGATGCGTTTACGTCTTGGTCATCAACACTCGCGGCTTTTGTCGATTCTTGGCTGTTTCGTGGACTATTACTCACCGTTTTGGGTTCACGAAGCGATTTCCATGGTTGTCAAACCCCAAGGTCCGCTTACGTGTCGGTTATCAACAATCGCAGTTTTGCGATTCAGCGCGTTTCTTGGACTATTACGCCGGTTTTGGGGTCGGTGATTTCCACGATTGGCGAACCTCGGGGTGTGTTACGTGTTGGTCATCAACACTCACAATTTTGGCGATTCTGGTCCGTTTACGTGCACTATTACTCACCATTTTAGGGTCCCAGCGATCCCGGTGTGTTTACGTGTCGATCGTCAACACTCACGGTTTTGGCCAATCTGGCCCGTTTGGGGTCGGCGATTTCCATAGTTATTGAAAACCAAGGTGCGCTTCGTGTCTCATCAACACTCAAAGTTTTAACGATCTGGCCCGTTTCGCGAACTATTAGTCGGTATTTTGGGGTCCGGGTGATTTCCACGATCAACAAACCGAAGTGCGTTTACGTGTAGGTCATCAACACTCATAGTTTTGGCGATTCTGGCCCGTTTCATGGACTATTACTCACTGTTTTGGTGTCGGTGATTTCCACGATTAACGAACCACAGGGTGCGCTTACGTGTCGGTCATCAACACTTGTGGTTTGGCGATTCGGGCCTGTTTAGTGGACTATTACTCACTGTTTTGGGCTCCCGGAGTGATTACCACGATTAACAAACCCCGGGGTGCGCTTACAAGTCGGTCATCAACACTCACAGTTTTGGCCAATTCTGGCCCATTTCATGGACTATTACTCACCGTTTACGGTCCCGAAGCGATTTACATAGTTGTTGAATGCCAAGGTGCGTTTCCGGGTTGGTCATCAACACTCGCGGTTTTTGTCGATTCTTGGCTGTTTCGTGGACTATTACTCACCATTTTGGGTTCACGAAGCGATTTCCATGGTTGTCAAACCCCAAGGTGCGCTTACGTGTCGGTTATCAACAATGTGATTTTGGCGATTCTGCGTTTCTTGGACTATTACGCGGTTTTGGGGTCCCAGTGATTTCGCGATTGGCGAACCTCGGGGTGCGTTTACGTGTTGGTCATCAACACTCACAATTTTGGCGATTCTGGTCCATTTAGGTGCACTATTACTCACCGTTTTGGGTCCCAGCGATCCGAAGTGCGTTTACATGTCGGTCGTAAACACTCACGATTTGGCCAGTGCGGCCCGTTTTGGGGTCGGCGATTTACGCATAGTTATTGAGCGCCAAGGTGCGCTTACGTGTCTCATCAACACTCAAAGTTTTAACGATTCTGGCCCATTTCGCGAACTATTACTCACTATTTTGGGGTCCGGGTGATTTCCACGATCAACAAACCGAAGTGCGTTTACGTGTAGGTCATCAACACTCACAGTTTTGGCGATTCGGCCCGTTTCATGGACTATTACTCACTGTTTTGGGGTCCCAAAGTGATTTCCCGATTAACGAACCACGAGGTGCGCTTCGTCTCGGTCATCAACACTTGTGGTTTTGGCGATTCCGCTGTTCGTGGACTATTACTCCTGTTTTGGGCTCCGGGAGTGATTACCACGATTAACAAACCGGTGCGCTTACATGTCGGTCATCAACATTCATAGTTTTGGCCAATTCTGGCCCATTTCATGGACTATTACTCCTTTGTTTTGGCTTGCTGGGTGATTTCCACGATTAACGAACCGGGGGCGCTTACGTGTCGGTCATCAACTTTTCGCGGTTTTGGCGATTCTATCCGTTCTTGGACTATTACTCCTGTTTTGGTATCTGGGTGATTTCCACAATTAAAGAACCCCTGATGCGTTTACGTGTCGGTCATCAACACTCATAGTTTTGGCGATTCTGGCCCGTTCGTGGACTATTACTCACTGTTTTGGGCTCTTTGGGTGATATCCATGATTAACGAACCCGGGTGCACCCATGTCGGTCATCATCACTTTCGCGGTTTTGGCGATTACATCCTGTTTCTTGGACTATTACTCACAGTTTTGGGGTCGGGAGTGATTTCCAAGATTGGCGATCAGGGGTGCCTTTACATGTCCGTCGTCAACAATCACAGTTTGGCCAATTCTGAACCGTTTGGTGGACAATTACTCTTTGTTTAGGGTTCGGCGATTTCCATAGTTAGCCGAACCACAAGGTGTGTTTACGTGTCGGTCATCAACACTTTCGCGATTTTTGGTCTCGGACCGTTCATGGACTATTACTCACTGTTTTGGGCTCCCAGAGTAATTACCACGATTAACGAGGTCCGGGGTGCGCTTACGTGTGAGTCATCAACACTCACAGGTTTGGCCAATTCTGGCCCATTTCATGGACTATTACTCACCGTTTACGGCCCCGAAGCGATTTCCATAGTTGTTGAACGAAAAGATGCGTTCGTGTTGGTCATCAACACTCGCGGTTTTATCGATTCTTGGCTGTTTAGTGGACTATTACTCACCTTTTGGGTTCACGGCGATTTCCATGGTTGTCAAACCCAAGGTCGCTTCACGTGTCGGTTATCAACAATCGCGATTTGGGCGATTCTAGCCGTTTCTTGGTACTATTACTCGGTTTTGGGGTCCCGGTGATTTCCACGATTGGCGAACCTCGAGTGCGTTTACGTGTTGGTCATCAACACTCACAACTTTGGCGATTCTGGTCCGTTTCGTGCACTATTACTCACCGTTTTGGGTCCCAAAGGATCCGAGGTGTGTTACGTGTCGATCGTCAACACTCCGAGTTTGGCCAATTCTGGCCCTTTTGGGGTCCGGCGATTTCCATAGTTATTGAGCATGGGGTGCGCTTCGTGTCTCATCAACACTCAAAGTTTTAACGATCTGGCCCGTTTCGCGAACTATTACTCAGTATTTTGGGGTCGGGTGATTTCCACGATCAACAAACCCAGGGGTGCGTTTACGTGTAGGTCATCAACACTCACAGTTTTGTCCGATTCTGGCCCGTTTCATGGACTATTACTCACTGTTTTGGGGTCCCGAAGTGATTTCCACGATTAACGAACCCTGGGGTGCGCTTATGTCTCGGTCATCAGCACTTGTGGTTTTGGCCGATTCAGGCCTGTTTCGTGGACTATTACTCATTGTTTTGGGCTCCCGGAGTGATTACCACGATTAACAAACCCCGGGGTGCGCTTACAAGTCGGTCATAAACACTCACAGTTTTGGCCAATTCTGGCCCATTTCGTGGACTATTACTCACCGTTTACGGTCCCGAAGCGATTTCCATAGTTGTTGAGCAGCCAAGGTGCGTTTCGGGTTGGTCATCAACACTCGCGGTTTTATCGATTCTTGGCTGTTTAAGTGGACTATTACTCACCATTTTGGGTTCTGGCGATTTCCATGGTTGTCAAACCCAAAGTGCGCTTCGTGTGGTTATCAACAATCGCGTTTTGGCGATTCTGGCCCGTTTCTTGGTATTACTTTCGGTTTTGGGGTCCCGAGTGATTTCCACGATTAGCGAACCTCGGGGTGCATTACGTGTTGGTCATCAACACTCACAATTTTGGCGATTCTGGTCCATTTTATGTACTATTACTCACCGTTTTAGGGTCTCCAGCGATCCAGTGCGTTTACATGTCGATCGTCAACACTCACGGTTTTGGCCAATTCGGCCCGTTTGGGGTCTCGGCGATTTACATAGTTATTGAGCAAGGTGCGCTTCGTGTCTCATCAACACTCAAAGTTTTAACCGATTACGGCGTTTCGCGAACTATTACTCACTATTTTGGGGTCGGGTGATTTCCACGATCAACAAACCGAGGTGCGTTTACGTGTAGGTCATCAACACTCACAGTTTTGGCGATTTGGCCCGTTTCATGGACTATTACTCACTGTTTTGGGGTCGGTGATTTCCTGATTGCGAACCTAGGGTGCGCTTCGTCTCGGTCATCAACACTTGTGGTTTGGCGATTCAGCCTGTTCGTGGACTATTACTCACTGTTTTGGGATCCGGGTGATTACCACGATTAACAAACCGAAGTGCGCTTACATGTCGGTCATCAACACTCACAGATTTGCCAATTGGCCCATTTCATGGACTATTACTCACTTGTTATGGGCTGCGGGTGATTTCCACGATTAACGAACCGAAGCGCTTACGTGTCGATCATCAACACTTCGCGGTTTTGGCGATTCTATCCCGTTCTTGGACTATTACTCACTGTTTTGGTGTCTGGGTGATTTCCACAATTAAAAACCCATGATGCGTTTACGTGTCGGTCATCAACACTCATAGTTTTGGCGATTCTGGCCCGTTCGTGGACTATTACTCACTGTTTTTGGGCTCTTGGGTGATATCCATGATTAACGAACCCCATGGTGCGCACTTAGATATCGGTCATCAAGACTTCGCGGTTTTGGCGATTCTATCCTGTTTCTTGGACTATTACTCACAGTTTTGGGGTCGGGGTGATTTCCAAGATTGGCGATCCCGGGGTGCCTTACGTGTCCGTCGTCAACAATCACAGTTTTGGCCAATTCTGAACGTTTGGTGGACAATTACTCACTCTTTAGGGGTTAAAGCGATTTCCATGGTTGTCGAACCACAAGGTGTGTTTCGTGTCGGTCATCAACTTTCGCGTTTTGGCGAGTGCGGACCTTTTCATGGACTATTACTCACTGCTTTGGGCTCGCGAGTAATTACCACGATTAACGAACTCCGAAGTGCGCTTACGTGTCGGTCATCAACACTCACAGGTTTGGCCAATTACGGCCCATTTCGTGAACTATTACTCACGTTTACGGTCGGCGATTCCATAGTTGTTGGCGAAAAGATGCGTTTACGTGTTGGTCATCAACTTTTCGCGGTTTTAATCGATTCTTGGCTGTTTAGTGGACTATTACTCACCGTTTTGGGTTCTGGCGATTTCCATGGTTGTCAAACCCCAAGGTCGCTTCGTGTCGGTTATCAACAATCGCAATTTGGCGATTCTGGCCGTTTCTTGGACTGTTACTCGGTTTTGGGGTCGGTGATTTCCACGATTGGCGAACCTCGAGTGCGTTTACGTGTTGGTCATCAACACTCACAATTTTGGCGATTCTGGTCCGTTTAGTGCACTAGTACTCACCGTTTTAGGGTCCCAGCGATCCCGGGGTGTGTTTACGTGTCGATCGTCAACACTCACAGTTTTTGGTCAATGGCCCGTTTGGGGTCGGCGATTTCCATTGTTATTGAGCGCCGGTGCGCTTCGTGTCTCATCAACACTCAAAGTTTTAACCGATCTTGGCCCGTTTCGCGAACTATTACTCGGTATTTTGGGGTCCGGGTGATTTCCACGATCAACAAACCCGAGTGCGTTCGTGTAGGTCATCAACACTCACAGTTTTGGCGATTCGGCCCGTTTCATGGACTATTACTCACTGTTTTGGGGTCGAAGTGATTTCCCGATTAACGAACCACAGGGTGCGCTTCGTCTCGGTCATCAACACTTGTGGTTTTGGCGATTCAGGCTGTTTGTGGACTATTACTCACTGTTTTGGGCTCCGGGTGATTACCACGATTAACAAACCCGAAGTGCGCTTACATGTCGGTCATCAACACTCACAGTTTTGGCCAATTCTGGCCCATTTCATGGACTATTACTCACTATTTTGGGCTGCGGAGTGATTTCCACGATTAACGAACCCGGAAGCGCTTACGTGTCGGTCATCAACACTTTCGCGGTTTTGGCGATTCTATCCCGTTCTTGGACTATTACTCACTGTTTTGGTGTCTGGGTGATTTCCACAATTAAAGAACCCGCGGTGCATTTCGTGTCGGTCATCAACACTCATAGTTTTGGCGATTCTGGCCGTTTCGTGGACTATTACTCACTGTTTTTGGCTCTTTGGGTGATATCCATGATTAAACGAACCCGGGGTGCACTTACATGTCGGTCATCAACTTTTCTCGGTTTTGGCGATTCTGTCCTGTTCTTGGACTATTACTCACAGTTTTGGGGTCGGGGTGATTTCCAAGATTGGCGATCCCAAGGGTGCCTTTCGTGTCCGTCGTCAACAATCACAGTTTTTGCCAATTCTGAACCGTTTGGTGGACAATTACTCACTGTTTAGGGTTAGGCGATTTCCATAGTTGTTGAACCACAAGGTGTGTTTCGTGTCGGTCATCAACACTCGCGTTTTTGGCCGAGTCTGGACCTTTTCATGGACTATTACTCACTGTTTTGGGCTCGTAGAGTAATTACCACGATTAACGAACTCCGGGGTGCGCTTACGTGTCGGTCATCAACACTCACAGGTTTGGCCAATTCTGGCCCATTTAAGTGAACTATTACTCACCGTTTACGGTCGGCGATTCCATAGTTGTTGGCGAAAAGATGCGTTTACGTGTTGGTCATCAACACTTTCGCGGTTTTTTCGATTCTTGGCTGTTTTCGTGGACTATTACTCACCGTTTTGGGTTCACGGCGATTTCCATGGTTGTCAAACCCCAAGGTCCGCTTCGTGTCGGTTATCAACAATGCGATTTTGGCGATTCGGCCCGTTTCTTGGTACTATTACTCAGTTTTGGGGTCGAGTGATTTCCACGATTGGCGAACCTCGGGGTGCGTTCGTGTTGGTCATCAACACTCACAATTTTGGCGATTCTGGTCCATTTGGTGCACTATTACTCACCGTTTTAGGGTCTCCAGCGATCCCAGTGCGTTTACATGTCGATCGTCAACACTCACGGTTTTGGCCAATCGGCCCGTTTGGGGTCGGCGATTACATTGTTGATTGAGCGCCAAGGTGACGCTTCGTGTCTCATCAACACTCAAAGTTTTAAGCGATTCTGGCCGTTTCGCGAACTATTACTCGATATTTTGGGGTCCGGGTGATTTCCATGATCAACAAACCCGAGTGCGTTTACGTGTAGGTCATCAACACTCACAGTTTGGCGATTCGGCCCGTTTCATGGACTATTACTCACTGTTTTGGGGTCCAGTGATTTCCACGATTAACGAACCACAGGGTGCGCTTCGTCTCGGTCATCAACACTTGTGGTTTTGGCGATTCAGGGCTGTTTGTGGACTATTACTCACTGTTTTGGGCTCCGGGTGATTACCACGATTAACAAACCGGGGTGCGCTTACATGTCGGTCATCAACACTCACAGTTTTGGCAATTCTGGCCCATTTCATGGACTATTACTCACTATTTTGGGCTGCGGGTGATTTCCACGATTAACGAACCGGGCGGCGCTTACGTGTCGGTCATCAACACTTTCGCGGTTTTGGCGATTCTATCCCGTTCTTGGACTATTACTCACTGTTTTGGTGTCTGGGTGATTTCCACAATTAAAGAACCCGCGGTGCATTTACGTGTCGGTCATCAACACTCATAGTTTTGGCGATTACGGCCCGTTTGTGGACTATTACTCCTGTTTTGGCTGCTGGGTGATATCCATGATTAACGAACCCAGGTGCACTTACATATCGGTCATCAACACTTCGCGGTTTTGGCGATTCTGTCTGTTCTTGGACTATTACTCACAGTTTTGGGGTCGGGGTGATTTCCAAGATTGCGATCCCGGGGTGCCTTCGTGTCCGTCGTCAACAATCACAGTTTGGCCAATTCTGAACCGTTTGGTGGACAATTACTCACTGTTTAGGGGTTCCGATGCGATTTCCATAGTTGCCGAACCACAAGGTGTGTTTACGTGTCGGTCATCAACACTCGCGTTTTTGGCCGAGTCTGGACCTTTTCATGGACTATTACTCACTGTTTTTGGCTCCCAGAGTAATTACCACGATTAACGAACTCCGGGGTGCGCTTACGTGTCGGTCATCAACACTCACAGGTTTGGCCAATTCGGCCCATTTCGTGAGACTATTACTCACGTTTACGGTCCCGAGCGATTTCCATAGTTGTTGAGCGAAAAGATGCGTTTACGTGTTGGTCATCAACTTTTCGCGGTTTTATCGATTCTTGGCTGTTTAGTGGACTATTACTCACCGTTTTGGGTTCGACGATTTCCATGGTTGTCAAACCCCAAGGTCGCTTCGTGTCGGTTATCAACAATCGCGATTTGGCGATTCGGCCCGTTTCTTGGACTATTACTCAGTTTTGGGGTCGGTGATTTCCACGATTGGCGAACCTTAGGGTGCGTTCGTGTTGGTCATCAACACTCACAATTTTGGCGATTCTGGTCCGTTCCGTGCACTAGTACTCACCGTTTAGGGTCCCCAGCGATCGAGGTGTGTTTACGTGTCGATCGTCAACACTCCTGTTTTGGCCAATTCGGCCCGTTTTGGGTCGTCGATTTCCATTGTTATTGAGCGCCAGGTTAACTTCGTGTCTCATCAACACTCAAAGTTTTAACGATCTTGGCCCGTTTCGCGAACTATTACTAAGTATTTTGGGGTCCGGGTGATTTCCCGATCAACAAATCCGAGTGCGTTCGTGTAGGTCATCAACACTCACAGTTTTGGCCGATTCTGGCCCGTTTCATGGACTATTACTCACTGTTTTGTGGTCCCGAGGTGATTTCCACGATTAACGAACCGTGAGGTGCGCTTACGTCTCGGTCATCAGCACTTGTGGTTTTGGCGATTCGGCTGTTTCTGGACTATTACTCACTGTTTTGGGCTCCGGGTGATTACCACGATTAACAAACCCGGGTCCGCTTACATGTCGGTCATCAACACTCAAATTTTGGCCAATTCTGTCCCATTTCATGGACTATTACTCACTGTTTTGGGCTGCGGAGTGATTTCCACGATTAACGAACCTCGGGGCTTCGTGTCGGTCATCAACACTTTCATGGTTTGGCGATTCTATCCGTTTATTGGACTATTACTCAATGTTTTGGTGTCCGGGTGATTTCCACAATTAAAGAACCCTTGATGCGTTTCACGTGTCGGTCATCAACACTCATAGTTTTGGCGATTCGGCCCGTTCGTGGACTATTACTCACTATTTTGGGCTCTTTGGGTGATATCCATGATTAACGAACCGGGGTGCACTTACATGTCCGGTCATCAACACTTCGCGATTTTGGCTGATTATGTCTGTTTCTTGGACTATTACTCACGATTTTGGGGTCAAGGGTGATTTCCAAGATTAACGATCCCGGGGTGCCTTTACGTGTCCGTCGTCAACAATCACATTTTGGCCAATTCTGAACCGTTTGGTGGACAATTACTCACTGTTTAGGGTTACGGCGACTTCCATGGTTGTCGAACCACAAGGTGTGTTCGTGTCGGTCATCAACTTTTCGCGTTTTGGCTGATTCGGACCGTTTCATGGACTATACTCACTGTTTTGGGCTCCCGAGTAATTACCATGATTAATGAACTCCGGAGTGCGCTTACGTGTCGGTCATCAACATTCACAGTTTTGGCCAATTGGCCCATTTCGTGAACTATTACTCACCGTTCACGGTCCGGCGATTTCCATAGTTGTTGAGCGAAAAGATGCGTTCGTGTTGGTCATCCTCACTCGCGGTTTTATCGATTCTTGGCTGTTTTAGTGGACTATTACTCACGTTTTGGGTTCACGGCGATTTCCATGGTTGTCAAACCCAAAGGTCGCTTCGTGTCGGTTATCAACAATCGCGATTTTGGCGATTCTGGCCGTTTCTTGGACTATTACTCAGTTTTGGGGTCGAGTGATTTCCACGATTGGCGAACCTCGGGGTGCGTTACGTGTTGGTCATCAACACTCACAATTTTGGCGATTCTGGTCGTTCCGTGCACTAGTACTCACCGTTTAGGGTCCCAGCGATCGAGGGTGTGTTTACGTGTCGATCGTCAACACTCACAGTTTTGGCCAATTCGGCCCGTTTTGGGAGTCGGCGATTTCCATTGTTATTGAGCGGCAAGGGCGCTTCGTGTCTCATCAACACTCAAAGTTTTAACCGATCTTGGCCGTTTCGCGAACTATTACTCAGTATTTTGGGGTCGGGTGATTTCCACGATCAACAAATCCGAAGTGCGTTTACGTGTAGGTCATCAACACTCACCGAGTTTTGGCGATTCTGGCCGTTTCATGGACTATTACTCACTGTTTTGTGGTCCGTGATTTCCATGATTAACGAACCGTGGGGTGCGCTACGTCTCGGTCATCGGCACTTGTGGTTTGGCGATTACGGCACCTGTTTCCATGGACTATTACTCATTCTTTTTGGGCTCCGGGGTGATTACCACGATTCTTATTACTCACTGTTTTGGGCTCCCGGGTGATTACCACGATTAACAAACCCGGGGTGCGCTTACATGTCGGTCATCAACACTCACGATTTTGGCCAATTAAAGCCCATTTCATGAACTATTACTCACTTTGTTTTGGGCTCCGGAGTGATTACCCACGATTAACTATTACTCACTTTTGGGCTCCGGGTGATTACCACGATTAACAAACCCGAGTGCAGCTTACATATCGGTCATCAACACTCATGATTTTGGCGAATTCGGCCCATTTCATGGACTATTACTCACTGTTTTTGGGCTGCGGGGTGATTTCCACGATTACGAACCGAAGGCGCTTCGTGTCGGTCATCAACACTTCGCGGTTTTTGCGATTCTATCCCGTTCTTGGACTATTACTCACTGTTTTGGTGTCTCGGGTGATTTCCATAATTAAAAGAACCCGCTGGTGCGTTCACGTGTCGGTCATCAACACTCATAGTTTTGGCGATTACGGCCCGTTCGTGGACTATTACTCACTGTTTGGGATCCCGGGTGATTACCACGATTAACAAACCCGGTGCGCTTACATGTCGGTCATCAACACTCACAGTTTGGCCAATTCGGCCCATTTCATGGACTATTACTCCTTGTTTTGGGCTGCGGGGTGATTTCCACGATTAACGAACCGGGCGGCGCTTACGTGTCGGTCATCAACACTCGCGGTTTGGCTGATTCTATCCCGTTTCTTGGACTATTACTCACTGTTTTGGGCTGCGGAGTGATTTCCGATTAACAAACCCGAAGCGGCGCTTACGTGTCGGTCATCAACACTTTCGCGGTTTTGGCGATTCTATCCGTTCTTGGACTATTACTCACTGTTTTGGTGTCTCGGGTGATTTCCACAATTAAAGAACCCGCAGATGCGTTTCGTGTCGGTCATCAACACTCATAGTTTTGGCGATTCTGGCGCGTTCGTGGACTATTACTCACTGTTTTGGGCTCTTTGGGTGATATCCATGATTAACGAACCCGAGGTGCACCCATATCGGTCATCATCACTTTCGCGGTTTTGGCGATTCTGTCTGTTTCTTGGACTATTACTCACAATTTTGGGGTCGGGAGTGATTTCCAAGATTAGCGATCCCGGGGTGCCTTTACGTGTCCGTCGTCAACAATCACAGTTTGGCCAATTCTGAACCGTTTGGTGGACAATTACTCCTGTTTAGAGGGTTTCGGCGATTTCCATAGTTGCCGAACCACAAGGTGTGTTTACGTGTCGGTCATCAACACTTTCGCGTTTTGGCGGTCTGGACCTTTTCATGGACTATTACTCACTGTTTTGGCTCCGAGTAATTACCACGATTAACGAACTCCGGGTGCGCTTACGTGTCGGTCATCAACACTCACAGGTTGGCCAATTCTGGCCCATTTCATGGACTATTACTCACGTTTACGGTCTGAGCGATTTCCATAGTTGTTGAGCGAAAAGATGCGTTCGTGTTGGTCATCAACACTTTCGCGGTTTTGTCGATTCTTGGCTGTTTCGTGGACTATTACTCACCGTTTTGGGTTCAGGCGATTTCCATGGTTGTCAAACCCAAGGTCGCTTCGTGTCGGTTATCAACAATCGCGATTTTGGCGATTCTGGCCCGTTCTTGGACTATTACTCGTTTTGGGGTCCGAAGTGATTTCCACGATTAGCGAACCAGGGTGCGTTCGTGTTGGTCATCAACACTCACAATTTTGGCGATTCTGGTCCGTTCCGTGCACTAGTACTCACCGTTTAGGGTCCCAGCGATCGAGGGTGTGTTTACGTGTCGATCGTCAACACTCACGGTTTTGGCAATTCTGGCCCGTTTTGGGAGTCGGCGATTTCCATTGTTATTGAGCAAAGGTGCTCTTCGTGTCTCATCAACACTCAAAGTTTTAACCGATCTTGGCCCGTTTCGCGAACTATTACTAAGTATTTTGGGGTCCGGAGTGATTTCCACGATCAACAAATCGAGAGTGCGTTCGTGTAGGTCATCAACACTCACAGTTTTGGCGATTCTGGCCGTTTCATGAACTATTACTCACTGTTTTGTGGTCGAAGTGATTTCCCGATTAACGAATGAAGTGGGGTGCGCTTACGTCTCGGTCATCAGCACTTGTGGTTTTGGCGATTACGCTGTTCGTGGACTATTACTCACTGTTTTGGGCTCCGGGTGATTACCACGATTAACAAACCCGAGTCGCTTACATGTCGGTCATCAACACTCAAGATTTTGGCCAATTCTGGCCCATTTCATGGACTATTACTCACTTGTTTTGGGCTGGGGAGTGATTTCCACGATTAACGAACCTCGGGCGGCGCTTACGTGTCGGTCATCAACACTTTCGCGGTTTGGCGATTCTATCCGATTTTATTGGACTATTACTCAATGTTTTTGGTGTCCGGGTGATTTCCACGATTAAAGAACCCGATGCGTTTACGTGTCGGTCATCAACACTCATAGTTTTGGCGATTCTGCGCCCGTTCGTGGACTATTACTCACTATTTTGGGCTCTTTGGGTGATATCCATGATTAACGAACCGAGGTGCACCCACATGGGTCATCAACTTTTCGCGATTTTGGCTGATTGTTTCCTGTTTCTTGGACTATTACTCACTGATTTTGGGGTCAAAGGTGATTTCCAAGATTGGCGATCCCGGGGTGCCTTCGTGTCCGTCGTCAACAATCACTGATTTTGGCCAATTCTGAACCGTTTCGTGGACAATTACTCACTTTGTTTAGGGGTTACGGGCGACTTCCATGGTTATCCGAACCACAAGGTGTGTTTACGTGTCGGTCATCAACTTTTCGCGTTTTTGGCTGATTCTGGACCGTTTCATGGACTATTACTCCTGTTTTGGGCTCCCGAGTAATTACCACGATTAACGAACTCCGGTGCGCTTACGTGTCGATCATCAACATTCACAGTTTGGCCAATTCTGGCCCATTTTCGTGAACTATTACTCACGTTTACGGTCGAGGCGATTTCCATAGTTGTTGAGCGAAAAGATGCGTTTACGTGTTGGTCATCCTCACTTTCGCGGTTTTGTCTATTCTTGGCTGTTTCGTGGACTATTACTCACGTTTTGGAGTTCAAGCGATTTCCATGGTTGTCAAACCCCAAGGTCGCTTCGTGTCGGTTATCAACAATCGCGATTTTGGCGATTCTGGCCCGTTCTTGGACTATTACTCGGTTTGGGGTCCGAAGTGATTTCCACGATTGACGAACCTCGGGGTGCGTTTACGTGTTGGTCATCAACACTCACAATTTTGGCGATTCTGGTCGTTCCGTGCACTAGTACTCACGTTTTAGGATCCCAGCGATCCCGGGGGTGTGTTTACGTGTCGATCGTCAACACTCCTGAGTTTTGTGAGTTACAGCCCGTTTGGGGTCGGCGATTTCCATTGTTATTGAGCGGCAAAGGTGCGCTACGTGTCTCATCAACACTCAAAGTTTTAACCCGATCTTGGCGTTTCGCGAACTATTACTTAGTATTTTGGGGTCCCGGAGTGATTTCCACGATCAACAAATCCGAAGTGCGTTTGCGTGTAGGTCATCAACTCTGCAGTTTTGGCGATTCTGGCCGTTTCTTGTGACTATTACTCACTGTTTTGTGGTCGATGATTTCACGATTAACGAACCCGTGAGAATGCGCTTACGTCTCGGTCATCAACACTTGTGGTTTTGGCGGATTACGCTTTGTTGCGTGGACTATTACTCACTGTTTACGGGCTCAAGAGTGATTACCACGATTAACTATTACTCCTGTTTTTGGATCCGGAGTGATTACCACGATTAACAAACTTGAGTGCGCGGCCCGTAACGGATCATCAACACTCACAGATTTTGGCCAGTGCAGCCGACTTCGCAGACTATTACTCACTTTGTTTTGATATGCGGAGTGGTTTCACGATTAGCGAACCCGGACGTAGCGCTGCATAGCCATTCATCAACACTTTCGCGGATTTTGGCGATTCTATCCGTTTCTTGGACTATTACTCACTGTTTTTGGTGTCTCGGGTAATTTCCACAATTAAAGAAACCGCGCCCGGTCACGTTCACGTGTCGGTCATAAGCACTCAAAGTTTTGGCCGATTCTGCCCGTTCGTGGACTATTACTCACTATTTTTGGGATCGAATTGATTACCACGATTAACAAACCGGGGTCTGCAGCTTACATGTCGGTCATCAACACTCTACAGATTTGGGATAATTG
>JAHIAM010015891.1:0-10741 GCA_021605205.1 Aegilops longissima
ATGATTTGATCATCAACTTCTATTTATTTACAAATACTAGAACAAAATATGACTTATATGAATGCCCAAAAGGGATGGGCAATGAATCAAGAGTGACATGTATGAAATAATATGATGGTGGCTTTGCCACAAATACGATGTAAACCATGATCATAAGGCAATATGACAATGATGAAGCGTGTCATAATAAAGAACGGTGGAAAGTTGCATGGCAATATATCTCGAATGGCTATGGAAATGGCATGATAGGTAGGTATGGTGGCTGTTTTGAGGAAGATATAAGGAGGTTTATGTGTGATAGAGGGTATCGTATCAGGGGTTTGGATGCAGCTGAAGTTTGCACCAACTCTCAAGGTGAGAAAGGGCAATGCACGGATCAAGAAGCTAGCAATGATGGAAGGTTGAGAATCGTATAATCCGTGGACTCAACATTAGTCATAAAGAACTCACATACTTATTGCAAAACTCTACAAGTCATCAAAAACAAAGCACTACACGCATGCTCCTAGGGGGATAGATTGGTAGGAAAAGACCATCGCTCGTCCCCGACCGCCACTCATAAGGATGACAATCAAAGAACACCTCATGTTTCAAATTTGTTACATAACGCTATTTATACGTGCATGCTACGGGACTTGCAAACTTCAACACAAGTATTTCTCAAATTCACAACTACTCAACTAGCACAACTTTAATATCACTATCTCCATATCTCAAAACAATCATCAAGTATCAAACTTCTCCTAGTATTCAATGCACTTATATGAAAGTTTTTATTATATCCATCTTGGATGCCTATCATATTAGGACTAATTTTATAGCCAAAGAAAATTAACATGCTGTTCTAAAAGATTCTCAAAATAATATAAGTGAATCATGAGAGATCAATAATTTCTATAAAATAAAACCACCACCGTGATCTAAAAGATATAAGTGAAGCACTAGGGCAAAATTGTTTAGCTCAAAAGATATAAGTGAAGCACATAGAGTATTCTAATAAATTCATTAATGTGTCTCTCCAAAAGGTGTGTACAGCAAGGATGATTGTGTAAACTAAAAAGCAAAGACTCAAATCATACAAGACGGTCCAAGCAAAACACATATCATGTGGTGAATAAAATATAGCTCCAAGTAAAGTTACCTATGGATCTAAGAAAAGAGGGATGCCTTCCGCATCCCAAGCTTAGGCTTTTGGTTGTCCTTGGATTTTACCTTGGGTGCCTTGTAATCCCAAGCTTAGGCTCTTGCCACTCCTTGTTCCATAATCCATCAAATCTTTACCCAAAACTTGAAAACTTCACAACACAAAACTTAACAGAAAATCTCGTGAGCTCCGTTAGCGAAAGAAAACAAAACACCACTTCAAGGTACTGTAATGAATTCATTATTTATTTATATTAGTGTTAAACCTACTGTATTCCAACTTATCTATGGTTCATAACCTCCGATACTAGCCATAGATTCATCAAATAAGCAAACAACACAAGAAAACAGAATATGTCAAAACAGAACAGTCTGTAGTAATCTGTATCAAACGATACTTGTGGAACTCAAAAATTCAAAATAAATTGATGGACATGAGGAATTTATCTATTAATCATATGCAAAAGAATAAACTAAATAGCACTTCCAGACAAAGTTGTAGAATTTCTTTGAGCGCAAGTTTCTGTTTTTTACAACAATAAAAAGACTTCACCCAAGTCTTCCCAAAGGTTGTACTTGGCACAAACACTAATTAAAACATAAAACACATCTAATCCAGAGTCTGGACGAAATATTTATTACTAAACATAACAAAAAGCAAGAAACAAAAATAAAATTGGGTTGCCTAACAAGCGCTTATCGCTTAACGCCTAGATAGGCATAAAGGCAAGGATAGATCTAGGTATTATCATTGGCATGCAATCTTTAGCAGAATCATGCTCGATTCCGGAGGTTCTTTACGCTTCCCTTCATATACGGAACTTTTAGATCTAAAGAATCCAACCGCTTATTGCAAAGGGTAATCAACATTCATGCAGTGAAGATTTCCGCTAACACTCTTAAGAGGTTCAAGAGACTTTGCAAAATCTTAGTTACTTCGCAAATCTTTTCAAAACTTGTGTTCTTCCTGGTATGTTAGGTTTTTTGTTGAGGTAGTGTTCCCACTACCTCTATAATTTCATGGGATCAATTTCAATAATATTTCTTTGGCAACACAATCCAAGAGTTGTCTATGGGACATATTTAGTACAACGAAAAATTATAATGAAAATTCTAAAACTCACCTCTAAGGTGCAATTACGATAAGATTCCATTATCCTATACCAAGCATCTTTTAAATTTTTCCTTGTCTTTGTTTAAAGTGAAGAAGTTCAAACTCAGAGACAAAGGAGGATAAAGGACTGGCCATGATAACAAAGCAAACGATCTAACGTAGGACACACAAGAAGCCAGAGAAAAATAGGCTAACGGAAAGAGAGGGCTAATAAAAAGGCAAGAAGTGGGGAGAGGAAACAAGAGGCAAATGGCAATAATGTAATGCGAGGGATAAGAGTTTGTGATGGGTACTTGGTATGTCTTGACCAGCGACTCTTTACAACGCGCCGTAAATCCTTCTTGCTACCTCTTGAGCATGCGTTAGTTTTTCCTTGAAGAGGAAAGGGTGATGCAAAGTAGGCCAGATTTCCTCAGTTTTTGAGAACCAAGGTATCAATCCAAGAGGAGGCCACACGCAAGTCCCTCGTACTTACACAAACAATAAGAACCTTGCAACCAACGCGATAAAGGGCCATCAACCTTCACGGCCCCTTGCAAAAGTGAGATCTGAGAGATGATAATATTTTGGTATTTTATGAAAGATTGAAAGTAAAGATCGCAAATAATAGATTGGAAACTTATATGATGGAAAATAGACCCAAATATAGGTTTCACTAGTGGCCTCTCAAGATAGCATAAGTACATGGGTGAACAAATTACTGCTTCAGCAATTGATAGAAAAAATATTATAGAATATCTAGGCATGATCATGTATATAGGCATCACATCCGTGATAAGTAGACCGACTCCTGCCTCAGACTACTACTTTTATTACTCCACACATCAATTACTATCCAACATATCTAGAGTATTAAGTTCATAAGAACATAGTAACGACAGGGCAAGATGACATGATGTAGAGGATAAACTCATGATATAAAACCTTTATTTTTACCCTCATGGCAAGCACCAACACGGTGAAATGCTTCCCTCACTGCCATTTAGGATTTATAATGTTAGTATACCTGAGTGGGACCTCTGATGTAGAAGCCTCCGTTGATTCTCTTCCCATGATGCCGAAGCCTGATGTGGATTGCATGGCTGGTTACAGGAAATAGGGTTTCCTGACGAGGCCAGGGGGCGCGCCTCACTCTGTGGTCTCGTTGTTTTGACGCCCATAAGTCTCTAGACCACGTTGTTCCAATACGCCCCGGCTGTTTCATTCCATTTGACTCTGCTTGATATTCCTTTTTTCTCATAAACACTGAAATAGGCAAAAAAATTGCACTGGCCTTGTTAGTAGGTTAGTCCCAAACTAATATAAAAGTAGTCATTAAACATCCAAAACGGATAATATAATAGCATGGAACAATCAAAATTATAGATGTTGAGACGATCAAAGATATAATGAGGTTTATATGGATTGTATTTTATCATATGGTTTGATGCACTGCATGAGAAAGGGCAATTTTATCAGAGGCTAGCAAATGTGGAAAGGTAAGAGTGCGATAATCCATGAACTCACATTAGTCATAAAGAACTCATATACTTATTGCAAAAGTTTATTAGCCTCTAAGCAAAGTATCATGCATGCCCCTAGGGGGATAGATTAGGAAAGACCATCGTCAGTCCCCCATTTACACTCATAAGGAAGACAATCAATAATAAATCATGCTCCAACTTCATAGCATAACGAGAGACTATAATGCATGCTTCGGGAATCACAAACCTTAACACCAATATTATTACTAAGCACAACCGCTTACTAGTACCTCCCACATATTATCATCACTATAACGCAAAACTCTTGCACCGTACATGATCAAGCAACCATGGTCCGAATAGTCTAACGGCAATATATCTCGCAGCACTACGGACGATATTGCCGAAAATTTAGCGCCTTTAAATTCAACCGCTCTCACCATACGCCTCCAACGATTTAAATTTTATTGCATGCTTATATTCTGTTTTGGACATTATTGGCTTCATACACTTTAATATTATTTTGGACTAACCTATTAACCGAGGCCAATTTGTAATTGTTGTTTTTTCCTATTTCAGAGTTTCACGTAAAAGAATATCAAACGTAGTCCAAACGGAATGAAACCTTCGGAGCATGATTTTCGAACGAACGTGATCCGCAGGACTGGACCTCACGCCAAGACATCAATCAGGAGGGCACGAGGTGGGGGCGCGCTTACCCACCGGGCGCGTTCTCCACACTCGTGGCCCCACGTTGCTCCACCGACGCATTTCTTCCTCTATATATACGATGTACCTCAAACTACCAGACACGGAGTCAAAACCTAATTCCACCGCAACCTCCTGCACCGTGAGATCCCATCTTAGGGCCTTTTTTAGTCTACCGAGGGGCATCGATCACGGAGGGCTTCTACATCAACACCATCTCGATGATGTGAGTAGTTTACCCTGCACTTCTGTCCATAGTTAGCTAGATGGCTTCTTCTCTTGGATCAATGCCTCCCTCTCTTGTGGAGATCTATTCATGTAATCTTCGTGTGTTTGTGAGACCAATGAATTGTGGGTTTATGATCAAGTTTATCTATGAACAATATTTGAATCTTCTCCAATTCTTTTATGTATGATTGGTTATCTTGCAAGTCTCTTCAATTATGCTTGGTTGGCCTACTAGATTGATCTTCTTGCAATGGGAGAAGTGCTAGCTTTGTTCAATCTATGTGTCTTTCCCAATGACAAGAGGGGTGCAAGGCACATATCGATTGTTTATATATATCAAGATGGGGTTTATATCATATTGCATGAGTTTATCCCTCACATCATGTCATCTTGCTTAAAGCATTACCGTTTATGAACTTAATACTTAGATGCATGCCGGATAGCGGTCGATGTGTGTATAGTGTAGTAGATGCGGAGTCGGTTCACTTGTTTTCGGACGTGATGCATACATGATCATACCTAGATATTTCATAACTATGCTCAATTCTACAATTGCTCAACAGACATGGAAGTGATCGCACTAACACCGGGACCGCGACCGAGTCCCTTGGTTCGTAAGTGGAGATTGCACAAGAGCAGATCGAGGCGATGCACGAGCAGTTTACCCAGCTTCGAGCTTCCAGAGATAATACTTGTCCGATTATCTTGTGTTCTTGCTAGGGTGCAATGAGAGCTACAACCAATATTCTTCTAGTCTCAAATGAGTCAACCAATCCAGCCCAACCCCCTCTAATACGCGGCGCATGGGCCTCCCTTTTTTTATAGGCTCAAGGGGTCACCAGAACAAGGCAATCACGAATCAGAAGGGCACCATGTCGCCAACAAGGCCAGGTTTCACCACTGCCACGATGGCCACCGCTGTTTCCTCCGCTGGCTGCACAAATTTCTTGACACGCAGTCCGGCTATCGCCAGGATGAGCCGGCGGAGATGAAGAAGGCTGTCATGCAAGCACCTTGCTGGCTGAACTTTGTCACCGGAGCTTGTCGCCATCAGCTTCCCTAAGCAAGCTCCTCTTGCCGGGTCTTGTCTTCTCGCTGCCTTGAGGTATCTTAAGCTCCTTCGTTGGCCTTGGCTTGGCCAATATTGCCTGAATGGCTCAAAGGAACCACATTTGATAATCTCAGCTACTAGGTCATTGCTGGTGCAAATAACCCATTTCAGGTAACGGTAGTTCTTATACGAAATTTCACCTAATTGTTAACCGAATATTATGCTTCAAGCCTCTAGTGAAACCTATGGGGTCTATTTTCAATATTATTTTCCAACGTTTAGTTATTTTTATTATTTTATTTTACTTTATCTTTATCATAAAATACCAAAATATTATCCTATCATATCTATCGATATCACTCGTGAATCTGACCGAAGGGATTGACAACCCTTTTATTGTTGGTTGCAGGATTTATTTGTTTGTGAGGTGCGAGGGACCATGTGGCCTCCTCATCGGATTGATACCTTGGTTCTCAAAACTGAGGGAATATTACGCTTACTTTATCGCATCACCCTTTCTCTTGGAAACCAACTATGCTCAAGAGGTAGCAAGAAGGATTTCGCGCTGCTGCGTGAGCTCACGCGAAAAGTCAACATACCAAGTACCCATCACAAACCTTTATCTCCTGATTACATTATTTGCCATTTGCCTCTCGCTTTTCCTCTCCCCACTTGTTCCGCTTTATTCGCCTCTTTTTCATTCGCTTTTTTTTCCGCTTGCTTTGTTTGCTCGTGTGTTGGATTGCTTGTTTGTCTCAATGGCCCTCATTTAGATTTGGCTATCTTCACCTTAAAAGGTTAGAAGAGATCAAAGCAACGCCAGGAGTTTTATGGTGTTACAATTTGAGCATAATAAATTTTTTAGAAACGAGCTTACAAAAAAGCTTTATGAGTTATATGAATAAAGAGCTCATGATATGTGCAAAGAGTTTTATGGTTTGAAATCAGATTGCTCATCTTGAAAAGTTTAGTTTGATAAGCCACCCTTAGTTAATAAGATACGCTGTTTCCGGATTCTTTTAGAATATGATCTAAAAGTTATAGATGTGTCCCCAATTAAATCTTTGTTTTGCAATATGAATCTTGATAATGATGGGACTGAATATGATCCACCTTTACCTAGAATGCCTCCAAAATTCGAGTTTTAGATCTAAAAATTTAAAAGTGGGATTGAAGAGATCAAACTTTAGATATTAATGAACCCACTATTTTGGATTTCAAGGAATTTAATTATGATAATCGCTTTGATAGGTGTATTTCTTGTTAATCCAAGCAAATTTCCACATGCTTATAGTCAAAATAAAGATTTTACTAAACATATCGTTGATGCTTTGATGCAATCTTATGAAGAAAACTTAAGTTTCTATCCCTAGGAAATTTATGATGAGTGGGAACCTACTATTAAAATTAAAATTAAAGATCATGAATGCTATGCTTTGTGTGATTTGGTGCTAGTGTTTCAATGATTCCAAAAACTTTGTGTGATTTGCTAGGTTTTCGTGAATTTGATGATTGCTCTCTAAATTTGCACTCATGGATTCCACCATTAAGAAACATGTGGGAAGAATTAATGATGTTCTTATTATTGCAAATAGGAATTGTGTGTCTGCCGATTTTGTTGTTCTTGATATAGATTGCAACCTTCATGTCCTATTATTCTTGGTAGACCTTTCCTTAGAACGATTGGTGCAATTATTGATATGAAGGAAGGGAATATTAGATTCCACTTCCGTATGAAAGGCATGGAACACTTCCTGAAAGAAATAAAATTACCATATGAATCTATCATGAGAGCTAATTATGGATTCACCTGTGGCAATACCTAGATCTATCCTTGCCTTTATGCCTAGCTAGGGCGCAAAGATAGCTTGTTGGGAGGCAAACCAATTTTTTAGTTTTTTTTGCTTTTTGCTTCTGTTTAGAATAAATCTTGATCTAGCCTCTGGTTAGATGTTTTTATGTTTTAATTAGTGTTTGTGCCAAGTTAAACCTATAGGATCTTCTTGGATGATAGTTATTTGATCTTGCTGAAATTGCAGAAACTTTCTGTTCACGAAAATAATTGTTAAAAATCAGAACATGATAAAATATTGATTCCAATTTCTGATGATCAATAAACAAAATTTTCTAGGTCGTCCTATTTTGGCTGTTTTTTGAGTTCAGAAGTTTATGTTAGTTACATTACTGATCTGTTCTGTTTTTGACAGATTATGTTTATTGTGTTGTTTGCTTATTTTGATGAATCTATGGCTAATAAAATAGTTTATAAACCATAGAGAAGTTGAATACAGTAGGTTTAACACCAATATAAATAAATAATGAGTTCATTACAGTACCTTGAAGTGGTGTTTTGTTTTCTTGCGCTAATGGAGCTCACGAGATTTTCTCTAAATTTTGTGTTGTGAAGTTTCAAGTTTTGGGTAAAAGATTCGATGGATTATGGAACAAGGAATGGCAAGAGCCTAAGATTGGGGATTCCCAAGGCACCCCAAGATAATCTAGGGACACCAAAAGTTAAAGCTTGGGGATGCCCAAAGGCATCCCCTTTCGCCTACTTCCATCGGTAACTTTACTTGGAGCTATATTTTATTCACACATGATATGTGTTTTGCTTGGAGCGCCTTGTATTATTTGAGTCTTTGCTTTTAGTTTACCACAATCATCTTTTCTGGATACACTTTTTTAGGAGACACACATTCAGAAATTATTAGAATACTCTATGTGCTTCACTTATATCTTTTGAGCTATATAGTTTGTGCTCTAGTGCTTCACTTATATCTTGTAGAGCACGGTGGTGGTTTTGTTTTATAGAAACTATTATTCTCATACTCAATTATATTATTTTGAGAGTCTTAAACGGCATGGTAATTTGCTTAGATAATCCTAATATGCTAGGTATTCAAGACTAGTAAAACTTTCTTATGAGTGTGTGATGAATACTAAGAGAAGTTTGATGCTTGATGATTGTTTTGAGATATGTAGTGATATTAAAGTTGCGCTAGTTGAGTATTTGTGAATTTGAGAAATACTTGTGTTGTAGTTGAAGTCCCGTAGCATGCACGTATGGTAAACGTTATAGTCAAATTTGAAACATGAGGTGTTCTTTGATTGTCCTCCTTATGAGTGGCGTCGGGGACGAGCGATGGTCTTTTCCTACCAATCTATCCCTAGGAGCATGGTGCTGGTTTTGATGACTTGTAGATTTTGCAATAAGTATGTGAGTTCTTTATGACTAATGTTGAGTCCATGGATTATACGCACTCTTACCCTTCCATCATTGCTAGCCTCTTCGGCATCATGCATTGCCCTTTCTCACATTCGAGTTGGTGCAAACTTCACGGCATCCAAAACCCTGATATGATACGCTTTCACACATAAACCTCCTTATATCTTCCTCAAACAGCCACCATACCTACCTATTATGGCATTACCATAGCCATTCTAATATATATTGCCATGCAACTTTCCACCGCTCCGCTTATTATGACGACTCATCATTGTCATATAGCTTTGCATGATCATGTAGTTGATATCGATTCGTGGCAAAGCCACCGCTCATAATTTTCATACATGTCACTCTTGGATTCATTGTTATCCCGATATCACGAGGTATTCATATAGAGTCATACTTTGTTCTAGTATCGAGTTGTAATCATTGAGTTGTAAATAAATAGAAGTGTGATGATCATCATTCATAGAGCATTGCCCCAATAAAAAAGAGAAAGGCCAAATAAAAAAGAAGCCCCCAAAAAGGGACAATGCTACTATCCTTTTTTCCACACTTGTGCTTCAAAGTAGCACCATGATATTCATGATAGAAAGTCTCTTGTTTTGTCACTTTCATATACTAGTGGGAATTTTTCATTATAGAACTTGGCTTGTATATTCCAAAATGGGCTTCCTCAAATGCCCTAGGTCTTCATGAGCAAGCAACTTGGATGCACACCCTTAGTTTCTTTTGTTGAGCTTTCATGCATTTATAGCTCTAGTGCATCCGTTGCATGGCAATCCCTACTCCTTGCATTAACATCAATCGATGGGCATCTCCATAGCTCATTGATTAGCCTCGTTGATGTGAGACTTTCTCCTTTTTGTCTTCTCCACATAACCCCATCATTATATTCTATTCCACCCATAGTGCTATATCCATGGCTCACGCTCATGTATTGCGTGAAGGTTGAAAAAGTTTGAGATTACAAATTATGAAACAATTGCTTGGCTTGTCATCGGGTTGTGCATGATGAGAGCATTCTTGTGTGAGAAATGGAGCATGACTAAACTATATGATTTTGTAGGGATGAACTTTCTTTGGCCATGTTATTTTGAGAGGACATAATTGCTTAGTTAGTATGCTTGAAGTATTATTACTTTTATGTCAATATTAAACCTTTATCTTGAATCTTTCGGATCTGAATATTCATACCACAATTAAGAGAATTACGTTGAAATTAGCCAAGTAGCATTCCACATCAAAATTCTGTTTTTATCATTTACCTACTGAGGACGAGCAAGGAATTAAGCTTGGGATGCTTGATCGTCTCCAACGTATATAATTTATGATTGTTCCATGCTTTATTATATTCTTTTGGACATTATTGGGCTTTATTATACACTTATATATTATTTTTGGGACTAACCTATTAACAGGAGGCCCACCAGATTCTGTTTTTTGCCTATTTTGAGTTTCAGAAAAAGAATATCAAGCGAGTCCAAACGGAATGAAACTTTCTTAACATGATTTTGGAGCACGTGATCCAGAGGACTTGGACCCTCGTCAAGACATCAACCAGGAGGGCACGGTGAGGTAGCCCTACCCCAGGCGCCCTCCACCCTCATGGGCCCCACGTTGCTCCACCGACGTACATCTTCCTCCTATATACCTACATACCCCCAAACTACGAGATCGAGCCAAAACCTAATTCCACCATGCAACCTTACATGCCGTGAGATCCCATCTTGGGGCCTTTTCGAGCTCACGGGGGCATCATCACGGGGCTTCTACATCAACACCATAGCCTCTCCGATGATGTGAGT
>JAHIAM010015893.1:0-16174 GCA_021605205.1 Aegilops longissima
CCCCCCTTTGCACCAGGCGTTAAGTAAAGCGGTTCTTCTCGGCGCAGCTCTCCGCTCACGTCGCCGCCAAAAAGCTAACCGGCCGTCAATTAACCCGCCTACGGCTTCGGAGGGTAATGGCGGTGGCCCTACGGACCGGCGGCGGCGACCCGTGTTCTACTCTTCCTCGTTTACGTGGCACGGCCTGGTTGGCGATGGGGCGGGGCCTCGGCGGGGCGATGTCCTCTATCGTTGCCGGCGGCGCCTCGGTGAGCGGTAAATCCTCCCCCGTTGCTGGCGGGTGGGCCTCGGCTGAGCAGCGATGTCCTCTACCTTGTTGTTGGCGGGCGGGGCCTCGGCAGCAGGCGGTGTCCTCTGCCTCGTTGTTGGCACCACGGGGCCTCGGCGGAGCGAGGCCTCGTCGATGCCATGAGCGAGGACTCGTCGAGCCGGCATTGTCCTCTGCCTCGTCCTCGGTCTCGCCAAACAGCACCTCGCCCGCTTCGCCGCCCTCTTTGCTAGCCTCTTTGTGGCGGCGCAGCCTCCGCCACCCGCATGCGGTACCGCGGCGCTCGGCGGCCCTTGCGAGCGGGCGTGCGATCAACGGCTGCTGCACGCTGCAGCGATCTGCTCTCTCCGCTGCAGTGCTCACTGAGAGAGATGGTGGTTGTGGCGGCGTCGGCTGCGCCTCCGGGCTGCTCCTCACATCGCCTCACCCTGTCCATATATTGAGGCACGGCCTGCGCCGATGGTCATGGTGCAATGCCGGCTAGGATAAGCGCGGAGAGGGTTGGCGCGGATTATCGACTACCATGTTCTCCATTGGGGCGTCGTCGTTCTCCGGCTGCTGCCCGTCGGCGCTGGGCGCGAGAAGCCATGGTGGCGTAGTGGTGTGGACAGGAAAAGGCGGATGCGGATGGCTGCGGCTATGGCGGTGCGAGTTATATATAAATGGTGGGCGGCGGAGGGCGGACTTGTGGCGCGGAGTAGCCGCCTCGGCAACGCGTATCATTAATGTGGCGAGATGGGCCGACGGCGACACTTGTGTCGTTTGAAAGCGAACAATCGCTACACCGGGAAGCGGGGCGGCGTGCTGTTCAGGCGAGCCTTGTGAGCGAGAGATGACTTTACTTGGAGAGGATGACAATGGGGACCCACGGGTCCATAGCCTCACGTCACATAAGTGCCTCCTTATTATATATATATATATATATATATATATATATATATATATATATATATATAACTATAATTTATTTGCTTCCTCTGGTTTCTTGACATCACGGTCCCACACCATTGTCAACCTATGTAGTAGTCAATAAGCGAGAGAATTGCACAAAGCGGCCAATAGCGGGACCAAGCAGCTCGGCGTATTTGTGTTTTTGAGGTGTGAGCACTTGAGTTTTTGATGTTTAGCCCAGATATTAATTTTCTCCTCTGAACAACAACGAAAACATCGCTCGGTATTAGCTGGGCGAGGTGGCCCGTCTAGCCGAGCGAATATCAGCCGAAGATTACTTTTTTCAAGCTGAAAATGGCTAGCCAGCTATACTTTTTAGGAATACCGGCAAGGTCAAGTTGTTATTCTCACCCTGTTGGCTCAAATCTTTCCTAGGAGGATGCATTAGGCTTAACAAGAAAATGGGCTTTAGAAATAATAAATGGGATGTAATTATAAAAACTGGCGTAACTATAAAAATGCACCAAACGTGATTACTTTATAAAATATTATTTTTGATATTGAAAATTTTAATTTCATTAATTGTTGCAAGCGCAATGTTTAGTTGGATTTTCACGTAATATAAATTTATATTGAAATTGTATTTAATCGACTAGAAATTTCGGGATAAAATATTTGGATCCCATCAAAATATGGAAATTTTATTGAATTCTGTTTTGAGCGGTTGGTTGAAATGGGCTGTACTTTTAACAAACTATAAATGGGTTGTAGTAAATTCCATTAGAATTCAAAAATGGGCTACATTCTTACAAATCTCGGGCTATAAGTTCTCGCCACACTTCGGCCTTACTAAGTTGTGGCGTCCCTAAAAAACAGAGTTGGGCGTATGCAAGGCTTTGTCAACTTATAGTCAACACAGTTCTAGCAGCGATGGCCGTTGGATGTCCATCCAGCGGATGTGTCTTCTTCTTCAATCTCGGATATTCTAGCTTCACCGCCTAAAATGATTCCTCCCCTAACATCAGGGTGCACCATTTGGAAGCTGGCAGTGGGCCTACTAAGTTGGCGTACCAAGGGCTTTGTCAACTTAGTCAATATAACGATTCTAGCTGCATGACCATCGATGTCCATCCAGCCGTCGTGCTTCCTCAACCTCTGGCCTTCTTGCTCCGGGCTCCCAAAGCAGCCGGTCGTGCACTGCTCCTGCCTCCGTGGTCGGCTGTCTGCGGAGGCCTCACCGCCCTACTACTCCCACGCTGGCGAGGCCATCCCTCCTCACCCACCCCTGTTATTCTGCGGCGATGGCGGTGCAGCCGAACCAATGAACCCTCGTACTCCTCTCCGCGTGTGGATCCAGCAGCGTCTTCCCGGCTCCGCGTCGTCCCTTCCTAGGCCTCGCCGTCGTCCACCGCCTGGTGCTCTCGGCTGGCGTGGTCAGCGTGGTCAGGCGACTTCCATCGGACATGGTATCGTGGAAAGGCTGACAGTGGGTCCTGGCAGCCGCGGAAGTGCCTCCTTATTACGCATAAAATAATTATTCCTCCACGACGACGAGGACCCACGGACAGACCGTATTCGTGAAAAAATGATTACGCCCTATGACTGCTAGGACCCACGAGCTACATCTTCACATGCAAGAAGTGCATCCGGAAAAAAGCGATTAGCCCCCTTGCTGGGACCCACCGGCTACATCTTCGCATGCAAGGAAGTGCGTCCGAAAAAGCGATTCACCCCATTGCTGGGACCCACCAGCTACACCTTCGCATGCAAGGAAGTGCGTCCGGAAAAACCAATTACGCCCCATGACTCTGGGACCCAGCAGCTTCACCTCGCCGCATAGAAGTGCGTCGGGCAAAAAACAAAGCGGTCGCCCCTAACTCTTTGGGACCCGGCTACATCTTTGAGCAAGGAAGTGCTGACAGTCGGACCCACCTGGTGAGCGTCCGTGGCGTTGTCATTCTGTTACTGAATGTATGCGTACATCTTGGTCGATGTAAGCGGCAGTGGAGCATGTACCCGTCTGCGGCAGGGGTGCAAAAAAGAAAATCGACCGCGTATGTGTACATATGGTGGGTCTCGAGCGCCTACTGGCGCATCGTCTGGCGAGGCTCGTTGACATGGCTGGGTAGACGGAGAAACAACGTCGTCGTCGTGTTCATGGGAAAGCAGGGCGTGTCATGTTCATGGGAAACAGCGGAATGCGTGGGAGCCAACGGCTGGGTCGGAGCGGAATGCGTGGTGCGTGTTGTCGGGAGGCTTGGCGGAGCAGGCGATGGAAGCGCGGCACGGTCTGCAGAATGGAGGAAATGGCCTTGTGTTTGACCGGCCATGTTCAAAGCAGGATCTGTTCGCCGGGAGGGTCTAGCGTGCCGCCAAAGCAGAAAGCAGACCTCCTACGGTGAAAGCAGGGGTCTTGTTGATCGGGATGGGTGTGGCGTACCGCCATAAGGACAACGGACCTCCTATGGTGGCAGGGTCTATTGATCGGGAGAGGTGTGGCATACAGCAAAAGCGGATGAGGCGGACCTCCCTACGGTCAAGCAGGGGTCCTGTTCGCCGGAGAGGTGTGGCGTACCGCAAAGCAGGACTCCACGGGATCTGCTCATCTCCACCGTCGACCTCCTCCGGCCTCCACGGGCTACCGTCGACCTCCTCCGGCCTCCACGGGCTCCTGTTCATCCAGGCTCCACAGCGCTACTCCAGCTCTTGTTCAACACCCTCCACGAGCACCCCTCACCGTCTCTGTTCATCCAGCCCTCCACACCAGGGTCTGTTCAACCGCCCCTCCATGGCACCCCTCCACCGTCTCTGTTCATCAGCCCTCCACACCACGGGGTCGTGTTCATCGGAGGCAACACCACGCTCACTATTCATCCACCCCCAACGCTCCTTTGTTCATCGAGCAGCATCAATCGGCTTGATTAGCGCAATAGCGAAGAATCGTTCAATCTGGTTCGATTAACAGCCATCGATCGTCGCTCGGGTTCGATGAAGCAGCTTTGCGGTCTGTCCTTTCGGGTTCAGTTAGAGCCGCGCCTCCCTTAGTTGATTAGAGCCGCGTCACACCGTCGTTACATGCACGAGAAAGCAGCGCATCGCTTCGTGTCGGTGTCAAAACCGGTGGATCTCGGTAGGGGATCCCGAACTGTCGTCTAGGCGGATGGTAGAAACAAAGGGACACGATGTTTTTACCCAGGTTCGAGCCTCTCGATGGAGGTAAACCCTACTCTGCCGATTAATATTGATGATATGGGTAGTACAAGTGGATCTACCACGAGATGAGGCTAAACCCAAAGCTAGCCTATGGTATGATTGTTGTTAAATCCCTCGGACTAAAACCTCCGGTTTATATAGACACGGATAGGGTTAGGGTTACCTGAGTCGGTTACAATGGTAGGAGATCTACATATCCGTATCGTAAGCTTGCCTTCACGCCAAGGAAAGTACCATCCGGACATGGGGCGAAGTCTTCAATCTTGTATCTTCATAGTCCGAGTCCGGCCAGCGGTGATAGTTGACTATCGGACACCCCTAATCGGGACTCCCTCGGTAGCCCTGAACAGGCTTCAATGCAGCGAATCCGGCGCATATTGTCTTCGGCATTGCAAGCGGGTTCCTCCTCGAATACTTCATAGAAGATTTTGAACATAAGGATAGTGTCGGCTCTGCAAAACAAGTTCCACATACTACCGTAGAGAATAACCTTTGCGAGATCTGCTTGGCGTATTCAGCGTGACTTCACACGGCCAGGGCCTTTATCGAATCGTTTTCTTGTTCCACCTCGACGTTTAGCGGCGATTTCCTTGCTACGTCTTATCAAAGCGGAGATCGTGCCCCCTTATTAGGATTCCCATCAATACGAGCGTGGGTAACAACTGCGCCATTGATTCTGACGCTTGGGAGATAGCGAGTTTTACCGGTGGCGGGGGCGCATAAGCCGTCCACCCATATAAGGGATAAGGATCCACCTTTTAACCTATGCCTTCTTCCTCCTTTGCTCATCCATTTCCGCTTTTCGAGCTCCAGCGCCCAAGTCCGCACATCCCTCCTCAACCTTCTCCAGCCATGTGCGGGCGGGAGGCAAGTGGATGGTCTACTCCGTCCGAGAGGACAAGTCAAAAAGCTGCGGAAGGCGGATAGTTGTCCAGCGACATCGCGCGCGGCTCCCCGACGAGGCAGCTCATTCCACCCGGGCCCCATGAGAGGTGGTGTTCCTCACCCACTTCCTCCATGGACTAGGTTTTCCACTTCACCCATTTGTCAGGGGCTCATGTTCTACTCGGCCTGATTTCCACGATCTGGCCCCGAACTTCATCCTCAACATCTGGCGTTTATCATCGTGTGCGAGGCCTTTCTCGCATCAGCCCCCTGACATATGGCTGAAGACCTTCAATGTCAAGCGAAGGTAGTGGTAACCGCCAAGCAGTCTTGGAGGTGCCATGGTTGGCAAGATGGCCAAAGTCCTATGGCTCGAGGCTCCTTTGTGGAGACCGTGAAGGGGTAACAATCGGGGTGGTTCTACATCACCGAGCAGCGCGACTCTCAATGGTACGGCCCCGAATTCAATCTAGCTTCCCCCACGGCTCACATCATGGAAAGAGCGGGCTTGGCGTGGGGTGATTCGGAAGAAGCTGTCGGACTCCAAACCTGCGTCCAAAACCTGGTGGACAAGAATCTCAAGCTTGTCAGCGTAATCCAGGTGATGCTCATCCGCGGATTCTCCCATGCCAGCAACAGGCCTTCAATTTGTGGGAGTTTGATCGGCACGCACGAACAGGCGGCTCTTGACACTCGTGCGAAGATGCAGGAAGGTCTGTTCAAAGGCGCCGAGCTCCGCATCGCTACCGAAGATCGCGGATTTAGCTTCGCAGCGTCAAGCCAGCGAGGTAAGTTATTTTACCCTTTATGGGACTCTTTTTCATAGTTTGACTCTATCGGGATCTAAAACTCCTAACCTTTGACAAGACTGGTTGAAGGCGTCCGGACAGATTAGCTCTCGGCCCCTTCTGAAGACCAGCGGGCGCCCGATTGCAGGGCTGCTGGCTCCGGCACCTCCGTGGTGCGGAGAAGAAAACCAGAAGAAGGCCACGGGAACTCGAAGGAGCTCCGGCGCCAGTGCTGTCGGACTCATCGTCAAGCGACTACGAGTCGGAATCCTTCCCTAAGGGCGAGGAGGAGGAAAAAGCCTCTCCCGTGAAGTAGAGAAAAGGAAGGCCGCCCGACTAGGAAGGCGGAGGGTCAGAAAGGAAGGACCCTTCCTCAGGACTTCTCCACCAAATGTACAACAGCGAGGAGGTGTGGCCAGCAAAGGCCAAGCCCACAGTGAGATGTAAGTGTCGAACTCCGGAATAGCTCATGACTTTTTATTTGTCGCATAGTGTCTTCTACGCCAAATATAACCATGTAGCCCGCCCAAGGACGAGCTCGCCGCTTCGTCAGTGGCTCCTGGATTAAATCGGATGTCAATAGCACTTCACTTCCGACCGCCTCCTCTCCTCGTGGCCTGATCGACACCGTGGAGTCCCAAAGGGGCCCAGCTAGGAGGAGGTGGTCTGGGCGTCGCAAGGCGACCTCCGGACTCGAGCGCAAAGGCGAAACCGGAGGGCTCTAAGTCCGGCCGAGTGCGGACTCCGTGCAGAACCTTGAGTGGTTCGAAGTCCGCAAGCGCCCGTTAATGAAGGGCAAGACTGCTGCCGGTGACCTCCGTCCATCCGGAGGCACCGGATACTTCTGGGCGCTTAGCGGCGCCTCCATCAGCGAGAACACCGCCTTTATTATGAGTGTGGTGATCCGAGAAGATTCGATCTGCCAAGGCGGGCTGGTGAAGCTTACCACCTTCTAACGAGGCTTTGAGGTAAATTTAGAATATGTAAAAATATTACCGCATAGACAGTAGCCACGATGCTTAGTTGATGTTGGAAGAAAAACCGGACTGAGGATCTAAAAGATATCTGTAGAGTCTAACATAAGTGTGTCAATATGGGAATTCAGGCTCTTGCTGCTAACCTCTGCCGCTTGCTGCGAGTCAATGCATTGAAGCGAGCCTCGGCGGTCGAGAACGAGCTTGGCCTTGCCAAAAGCAGCTCGAGGACAAGGAAGGTAAATAATACCTTATTAAAGTAATACCTTATAGAAAGGATTTGGTTGCAAAAAGCGGGACTAACGTGGGTATTGTAGGGGCCACGAATGAGGTGGCGACCACGAAAAGCGGTGTCCACGGCAAAGCACTGCATGAGCGCTCCGTCTTGAAGAAGCGAGGCCTGGGGTGGCGGAGGTGCGGCAAGAGCTCCAGGCTCGTGGAAAAACACCAGGGTTTGGGCGTGACTTGAACACTCGAGAGTCAAGCTCGCCTCGGCTCTTGAGAGTGCCAAAGCCGCTAAGGCGAAGCCCAAAAATCCCTAGAGAAATTGAATCATTAAAGAAGATATCGGCGGGTAAGGCATTCTTTATGCAAAGCAAGCATGTGAAAGTGAATTATCTATTAGTTACCCGAATCCGGAGCTCTCCGGGGCATTCGTAGATCTGCCTGTAGTGTATCGATGCTGCGCGTTCTACCACGCCGAGGAGGGCTCGACGGAAAAAGATGTTCTGGTCTCATTATCTTTGGGCGGACATCCGGTGCCCTGGCGACCAGCTGAAGCAGCTGGTCGAGGTCCACAAGGTCGCCGAACAGGCCATGAAGAGGCCTCATAGTTTGGCTACTTCGGGCTAGTCTGTGCTGGTGGGCCTTTGTCCATGAATTGAAGTCATCAAGCGCTCCGTCTACTTGAAGAAGGTGACCACAGGGCCCTTGCCCTTGCTAAGGTGCTTCAGGGCAAGATGGAGAATGAGAAGCTTGTGACAGACGGACCACCACGAATAAGGACGCATCGCAATCACTGAAATGTATTATGAGGCGTCTGAAGGTGCATGCTTATATAAGCGGATGAATGCTCCAAAGATATAATTTTTGAGTAGACTACGCATTTGTTATCACTGTCGCTGAAAACTTGTTCATATGTGCTAAGCAACACTTTTGAATTTAAAATATTACCTTACATGCGGTAGTGTATTAAATTTGAGAGATGGCGAGTAAATGGCCTTGGCCCCATGCCACGAGTCTTTGGGGTGTTCGGGATAAACGAGGCGCTCTTGTTCCCATCCTTGGGTCCTTGAGGGAGGCGCTCAGCATAGCGAACAAGGCAGCCGGACTATAGTGCTTGAACACTCTCACTTAGCCATAGAATTCTATAATTTTAAATTTGGTGAAGCCCCTAGTATCGAGGAGACCGAGTTGAAGGCGCTATCACGTCTTGGCGGACAATGCGACTCCTCGCTCACAAGCGGCATAAGTCTTTAGGGACGAAAAAACCTCTCGAACAGCGGCTCTCGCCCTATCATGGCGGTCAGTTTTAGCTTTCTCCCTTGAGGTGCTCAACCCAGCTCCGCCCAAGGGAGGCTGTCGCGGTGGTTCTCAGAGCGCTACCTTAGCGATATAGCTTGGCGTAAGGTACCAAAACATAGGAGAGGCAAAGCCAACTATTGACCCAAGACATGATTGAGCCGATGCATATAATGCTATAAGTTGAGGTGCCGCACTTGTGAAAGTGTTGGACTTATCACCATATTTTGGGGTACTTAAGCCTGGTGTATTAGCAGTGCCAAAGTGTCTGGTGCAACGTGTCATGAATGAACCTATATATAGATAAAGAAAGGAGTGCAATAATAGGCAAAAGCTATGTATTGTTTATTCAAAAAAGTACTTGCAATGAAAGCGAGAGCGATACAAATAGTCACGATAAGCAAGGGATGGGACTATTTAACATGTCCCCCCTCGAGGGTAAAGCTGCGGGGATGGTATGTAAAGCGGGTATAATGCTGCGTAGTAAGACCACTGGACACTCGGCGTAGCTTTACGCTTCCCTGGCTGTTGCATCGTGAGTTCGGCAATTCTAGTGCGGACGGGGCTTCTGGAAGCGGAGTCACGAAAGTAAGAGAAAAGAAGAAGAAAAAGAATGCACAATCGGGGCCTAGTGCGGTTGAGCGCGTGCAGGCGATGCGGTGGTCGTGCCCTCCTTATGCCCATGGTATCTCGGGCGTAGTTATGTGCACCGTAATCTGGCTCCGCAATTCGCGAGGCTGGGGTTGGCGCGAGTTACTCGCGTGCTCCGGATCATGCAGCCGGTCTTATTATGGGATTACTCGTGGCGGCAGGCGGTGTCCGGGGCGTTGCTAAGCGAACTCGAGAATTGCGTGAGAGCTCCTTGTACCTCCGCCCTTGAGAAACGCCCGTATGCTCTCCTCCGTTCGGAGAAGGCGTTCGGTGTTTCCATTGACCGTGATTACTCCTCGAGGGCTGGCATCGCGAGCGAGAGAATGCAGCGTGGTGCGGCACCGCATTGAACTTTGCAAATGCGGTTAAGTCCAAGCGATGCGTGATAGTGGCGCTGCAGGCAGGACTATGTCGAAGATTAACTCTTAAGCGGAAGTTATCAGGGGATCCGAGAAGACCGCTTGAGTATGGCTGAAGCCTGTCTGATTAGGCCTCTACACCTGGTATAGCCGCCTTTAAAGGTCATCTTTGTGGGTTTAATCCTTGAGGGTCTATGCCTTGTTTGCACCTGTATCTGATAGAGCAGGTTTGAGCTGCTCTGACCATCCATCGGGACTCTGGTGAGTGGAATTAGTGCGATGATTGGGTCAAGAACCAATGCGGCCGAATCCATGTCAGCGGATCTTATGGGGTAGTCCTTCGATCAAAGGTGATCGGCGGGGAGGACCATGGGTTGAACTTTAGGTGGCTCCATCGCATATCGTCCCTTAGTGCATGCTTCCGCTCCTTTTGGGTATGTGGGTTGCGTATCATGTTCACCATCCGCTTGTGGGGGGGCTTTATGTGACCTGACCCAAAATCGGTCAAGTCTCGTATACATACCATCCCAAGATCATCTGGTACTCACGGTACATCGATGAAATAATCAAAGTTCAATCACACTGAATTTATTACGATTCTCATATAGAGTCTTTATTACAAGAGAATAAATTGGCGAAGATAACTCATGAAAATAAACTAGTAAAGCATGCGGGCGTAGAAGAATAAGCGAGTCCATCCGACTCCAAAGGGCAATCGCCAGCGCGGACCGTAGCCTCAATCTGATCGGAATACTCCTCGCAACATAAGGCGTTGCAGCCGTGTGAATCACATTTTGAATATCTTGGCAAGTCATGAAGAGAATAACAATAAAATTACTAACACTATATGCAATTTGGCTGTGGGGCTCTAAGTCTCATCATTTTGAAAAGCAGTTTTCCCTACACAGTGGACTTGCTTGCAAATACTACAAAATTGTTGGTAATTATTGAGATGGTTCCACCAACCAATGTCTCATTCCCAAATTATTAAGTCATAACCCCTCAATTAATTTATTAATTACAATGTTGAGATTTCGAGTACTTCCAAGTTCGAGGCTCAAATTGTCAGTAACTGGGGACACGGCTAATCGATTAGATCTTTTCTCTGCGAGTTTGCGCTTTACCAAGAATCGTTCCTCCTTTTAAGTCTTGCACTTCATGGTGTTTGAAGGCGGACAGCAAACGAGGTCTTCGAAGAGTTCTTACGCCTGCCGGTACCCATCAATCCTACCGTTCTTCTACATCTCGTAGTACCGTCGGCCAGCGTCACAACTAGGGTTGACCAAGCGAGCCCATAATGGCTTGCGGCTGCGAGTAAGCTTCGGTCAATGGGTTATACATCCGTCTCTTTGTGGCTGGGTGAAGCTTTCCGCAAGATGTCATGGCTTCTTCATGCATCGGCCAACCTTTGGGTTCTCGGTGCCCGTCAACCCTCCTCCACCCGTGGTGAATTCGAAGTCCATCTTGAGCTTGAAGTTCATGGGGTTGTCATCATCTTGACTCTCACATCTTTCTTATGAATTCACTCAACCAACCCGTCTCTGAGCATAGCAAAAGTAAACTACTTGTCCGGGTCATGGTAACAAGGGAATTGGTTCATCCTACCATGATACTACTCAAGAATATAACTTCAAATTTCAACTACTGCATGCATGGTGGGGAGGTATAATTCTAATGCAACAAAAATCATAGGTATGTAAGAAACATGATCAATGACTTGCCTTCTTGCGATCTTAGTAAGCTAAGGACTAGTGGTAGCAAGCTTGCACTCCGGAAATTCTACGAGACAAACAATAATCACAATAAGCATATAGCATATGATCACTTAACACAATAGCATAGTAACATAACACACCAAAACAAGCGAATCAAAACCCAAAGGAAAACTCGAAGAAATCCAACTCAAAGTTTTCCTACATCAAGCAACAAAAAAAATAGTTTTACATAACAAAATTTTCTCAACATAACCTAAACATGGATTTATGTTAACTTAACGAGAAAAGAATGCATTAAGCAACTAGGAGCAAAAAGAATCAAATTAAAAGCTATTATAAAACTCCTATTAGGCCTAAAGCAAATTTTAGTAAGAAAAATAAAATAAAAGTTTTATTTATTATAAATAAAAGTTCATGCTCTAAAGTGACAGAAACTAACCTAGAATAATCTATCTCATGTCAAAAATAAATTTATTTGCTCATTAAAATAATAGGAAAACGTAGCTAGTTAATTAATTAAGAATAACATGATCCTGATTAAAACTATTTTTATTAATCCTAAAATGCCCAAATTAATTCCTACGGTTGAGCAATGTCAAAACAAAGTTGGGACAAAAAGAATCATTAAAAAAATTCCTAACTCATTTTATAGCAGATTTACTATTCTGACTAAATCTAAAATAAAGCAATTATAAATAATTTTAACATAGCTAATTATATTTTCTACAGAAACTATAAGAAATTTTCAAACCAATAAAAAAGAATCACTTAAAAATACTAAGTAGATTAAAAGATATGAATTTTTCAAATCTGAAACTATTACATTAAAACAGAAACGAAAATAAAAGAAAAATGGCCTAATGGGCCTATATAGCACAGGTAATATAACTAAACCGTGCCTAGGGTTTAAAACCAATCGGCGGTTTAAATAAAACCTAACTAAACCAACTAAACCGATCTGAACGGTTTTTATAACTAAACCTAATAATAAAACATACCCCTTGAGGTTCTAATCTAACCGTTGGAATAGATCGGACGGGGGAAGACTCGGCGACTTCACGGACATGCGGCCAGCGGCTCGGCGGCAGTGTTCGGCATCTCCGGTGGTGAGGCGCGGGAGCTCCAGTGGTCTTGTGGAGGAAGTGGTTTGGTAGGGTTGGTGGAGCTCGGGGTGACAGGCGTGCTCGGGGTGGGAAATGGCGGCGGCGCTCTCGGGCTCAGTGAGGCTTTGCGGCGAGGAGGAGGTCAGCGAGCGGGAATGGGGTGAGGAGGTATTTATAGGGCGGGGCACGGCTTGGGCGAGGGCAAGCGGCCGAGCGAATCAGACGGATCCGGATCCGGTGGGATCCAGGAGGAGGTGGCGTGGGCGAGGAAGAGGAGGTGGGGACACGCTGTCGAGAGAGGGAGGTCTGGTGCGTCGGTTGGCGTCGAAACCGATTCGAGGCGAGTCGGTCGGGCGTGGTGGCCTTGGTGGGCGAATGGCCTGTGACCACTGGTGTTAGCTGGGCAGTTGGCTGGCCGGCGAGGTTTCCATTTTTTTGAAAAATAAAAACAGAGAAATATAAATATTTATATAAGACATATATATCAAAATGATCAGGGAATATTCCTATCATTTGAACATTTTCGAGGCAAAATCAAACTTTATAAAATTCATTTTTTCAAAATTCAAATAAAACTCAAATTTGAATTTAAAACTTTTGGCAATGTTTTCCTCTGATATTTTGGAGTGTCATGTTTACTCCTCTCATACTTTTCTCAAGTATTTATCGGGCATAGTTTTGAATGATTTCCACTTGCCAAAATTTGAATTCAAATTCCAAAACCCCAAAACTTGAAACTTCAAATGCCACTCAAATTCAAACAGAATGCATAGGTGCTTAGCTATAATTGTAAAACATTCCAAATAGGAAATTTGGGATGTTACAAACCTACACCTTAAGATGAATCTAGCCCTCGAGATTGGGTTAACTAACAAATAGGTGCGGGTGGTCTCGAAGAAGGTCTTCTTCTCGCTCCCGGTGGCTTCTTCCTCGGAGTGATGACTCCAGCACCTTGCAAAACTTGATGATCTTCTGCGGAGACTCTGTTGCAGTCTCGAGAATTGGACGGGTTTCTCCTTATAAGTCAGATCCTTTGTCGAGCTTATGGCCTCTAGGGAGCCTTGTGTATCTCAACGGAATATCGGCCATGTCGGCATGACACTTCTTGGTGAGAAACATGGAAGACATCATGAACTCGGACAATCCTTCCGGCAATTCCAACTTGTAAGCAACTTCTCCCGACGTTCGAGGATTTTGTAGGGCCAATGAATCGGGTGCTAACTTTCCTTTGACACCAAACCTCTTGATTCCACGAAGTGAGACACGAAGATATGCTCGGTCTCCGCTTGGTATGTTACTTCCTTGCGTTCTTGTCGGCATAACTCTTACGCCTCTTGAGCTATCTTGAGTCTATCCGAATCAACTTGACTTTCTCTTGGAATCTCGATAAGATCGGAACGAAAAGTGATCGATCTCAACACCATCCCACAACAATGGTGTTCGCACCTCCTTCGTATAGAGCTTCAAAGGGCCATCTTGTTGGATGATAAGCTTGTTTTGTATGAAAACTCTGCGTATGGCAAATTATCATCCCAGCTAGACCCATAGTCTACACAAGCTCTCAACATGTCATCCAGAATCTGGTTGACTCTCTCGGTCGTCCATCATGCTGCGGATGAAAAGTTATCTTGAACTCCAGCCTCGTACCCAAAGTTTCATGCAGCTGATTCCAAAACTTTGAGGTAAATTGTGTTCCTCTATCGACACGATACTCCTCGGAACTCCATGCGGACAACGATCCTGGTCATGTATATCTTGGCCAACTTAGCACTGGTATATGTAGTCTTCACGGGAATGAAGTGAGCTACCTTGGTCAATCGATCAACCACTACCGGATGGAATCATAACCTGAGCGGGTTCGGGTAATCTGTGATAAAATCCATTCCAAGTTTTCCCATTTACAATCGGGAATCGGCAAAGGTTGAAGTAACCCTGCTGGCTCGATGTTCTGCCTTTACTCGTTGACAAACGCCATACTCTACGTACTCGGCAATATCCTTCTTCATACCGTCCCGAAACTTTCCTTCAAATCCGGGTACATCTTGGTGTTACAGGGGTGAATCAATCTGGTGAATCATGAGCCTCTGAAGAATTAGCTTCCTGAGTTGGGATCATTGGGCACATAATCGATCCTCGAACCATATAGCTCGTATTCATCCTTACGGAACCCTTTAGCTTTTCCTTCATCCATCTTTTGCTTTATCTCATCAATTTCCTTGTCCGACTTCGGCTTCACAACCTTTCGCCAAAGTGGACTGAACTTCCGAGTTGCAACATATCCTCTGAACTATCTCCCCGGAGATCTCGAGGTCATCGACTAACTCGGGTAATCCTCCCAAGAGTATTCACATAACTCTTACGGCTCAAAGCATCCCAAACATTAGCCTTCCGGTGGTAATGCAATCTCATGTCATAGTCCTTGATTAACTCTAGCCATCTCCTCCCTCGAGGTTCAACTCTTCCGTGAAAATATACTTCAAGCTCTTATGATCGGTAAACATCACAACGGTTTCGGGAAAATGTTCGGTCTTGAGTGCATGCACCGGCCTAACTCCAAATCATGTGGCATAATTCATCTCGGAGGTCGAGGTCCGGAGGTATAAGCTACAACTTTTTCCTGCATGATTACTCCTCCAGTCCCCACGAAAGGCCACAATAACCGTAATCCTTTGTATGTCCGCAAAATCAGCACCGGGCGTAACCAAACGCTTCTTCAATCCCAAACTGGCTTCACAACCTCCCCCAAATGTACTTGGCTTCTTCTTCAACAGCTCAGCGGGCTTGGCAATCTTCGAGAAATTCTCAATGAACCTCCGATAATATCCCCGGAGTCCGAGAAAATCATGGATCTCCTTAATCGAGGTGGGCGACGCCAATCGGTGATCGATCAACCTTGGGGGTCAAGCTATTCCTTCTCCGAAATAACATGTCCGAGGAATACTTCCTTCAGCCAAAATTCACATTTGCTAAACTTGGCATACAACTGATTCAAGTTTTCCGTAACTAGACGCAAATGTTCCTTATGCTCTTCCTCGCCTTGGAGAAAATCAATATCATCGATGAACCCAACAAACTTGTCAGATATTCCATAAATACCTTGTTCATCAAATTCATGAAGTATGCAGGGCATTAGTCAATCCAAATGACATGACGATACTCATATAAACCATACCGTTGGGAATGCTTTTTGGGTATATCCTTTTCACGGATCTTCAATCGATGATACCGATCAAGATCGATCTTGAGAATACCTTGCTCCAACTAGCTGATCAAATAGATCATTAATCATCGAGAGGGTACTTGTTCTTGATGGTCACATCGCTTAGCTTAACGATAATCCACAACCATTCTCGTGGTTCCATCCTTCTTTCTACCAAAAGAACGGCTCCCCAAGGTGATGAGAAATATATCCTTTCTCCAATAATTCATTAATTTGATTTTGATCTCTTTCAAATCGCTCGAGGCATCCGATAGGGTCTTGATATTGGGGCTGTGCCGGTAATAACTCAATCGAAATTCAATTCTCTCCGTGGCATTCCCGTAATTTCCGAAACACATCGGGAAAATCTTGCACCACGGCACTTCCTCCAACAACTCCGAGGGAATTCACCGATTCTTCATCCGGCTATGCCGATACATATTTGATTCTCTTTCGCCCGGTGGTGAGCGAATCGATTTGGGGCACAATCTATGTTTCCTTCAAACTTGCAACAATCATGCCAGGATTACATCCAAGGTCCGGGTTTCCAATACTATGAGGTCTCGGAAATTTATGGTTTCGATGTTGAGGGTTGCATGACGCCTAA
>JAHIAM010015895.1:6963-18118 GCA_021605205.1 Aegilops longissima
TGGTCCAGTGAATATTGCTTATTCTGGAGTTTATCAGTGGTGGTATACAATAGGATTACGCACCAATGAGGATCTTTATACTGGAGCTCTTTTTCTATTATTTCTTTCTACGCTGTCCTTAATAGCAGGTTGGTTACATCTACAACCCAAATGGAAACCAAGCCTTTCGTGGTTCAAAAACGCGGAATCTCGTCTCAATCATCATTTGTCAGGACTTTTCGGGGTAAGTTCTTTGGCTTGGACAGGACATTTAGTTCATGTTGCTATTCCCGCATCCAGGGGGGAGTACGTTCGATGGAATAATTTCTTAGATGTATTACCCTATCCCCAGGGGTTGGGACCCCTTTTGACGGGTCAATGGAATCTTTATGCCCAAAACCCTGATTCGAGTAATCATTTATTTGGTACCGCTCAAGGAGCGGGAACTGCCATTCTAACTCTTCTTGGGGGATTCCATCCACAAACACAAAGTTTGTGGCTGACCGATATGGCTCACCATCATTTAGCTATTGCATTTATTTTCTCATTGCCGGTCACATGTATCGAACTAACTTCGGAATTGGGCACAGTATTAAAGATCTTTTAGAAGCGCATACTCCTCCGGGGGTAGATTAGGGCGTGGGCATAAGGGCCTTTATGACACAATCAACAATTCGATTCATTTTCAGTTAGGTCTTGCTCTAGCTTCTTTAGGGTTATTACTTCCTTAGTAGCTCAACATATGTACTCTTTACCTCCTTATGCATTCATAGCACAAGACTTTACTACTCAAGCTGCTTTATATACTCATCACCAATATATTGCAGGGTTCATCATGACAGGGGCTTTTGCTCATGGAGCTATTTTTTTCATTAGGGATTACAATCCGGAACAGAATGAGGATAATGTATTGGCAAGAATGTTAGACCATAAAGAAGCTATCATATCTCATTTAAGTTGGGCTAGCCTCTTTCTAGGATTCCATACCTTGGGCCTTTATGTTCATAACGACGTCATGCTTGCTTTTGGTACTCCAGAAAAGCAAATCTTGATCGAACCTATATTTGCCCAATGGATACAATCTGCTCATGGCAAGACGACATATGGGTTCGATATACTCTTATCTTCAACGAATGGCCCCGCTTTCAATGCGGGTCGAAGCCTATGGTTGCCCGGATGGTTGAATGCTGTTAATGAGAATAGTAATTCGCTTTTCTTAACAATAGGACCTGGGGATTTCTTGGTTCATCATGCTATTGCTCTAGGTTTGCATACAACTACATTGATTTTAGTAAAGGGCGCTTTAGATGCACGCGGTTCCAAATTAATGCCAGATAAAAAGGATTTTGGATATAGTTTTCCTTGTGACGGCCCAGGGCGCGGCGGTACTTGTGATATTTCTGCTTGGGACGCATTTTATTTGGCAGTTTTCTGGATGTTAAATACCATTGGGTGGGTTACTTTTTATTGGCATTGGAAACATATCACATTATGGCAGGGCAACGTTTCACAATTTAATGAATCCTCCACTTATTTGATGGGATGGTTAAGAGATTACCTATGGTTAAACTCTTCACAACTTATCAATGGATATAATCCTTTTGGGATGAATAGTTTATCGGTATGGGCGTGGATGTTCTTATTTGGACATCTTGTTTGGGCTACTGGATTTATGTTCTTAATTTCCTGGCGGGGGTATTGGCAGGAATTAATTGAGACTTTAGCATGGGCTCATGAACGCACACCTTTAGCTAATTTAATTCGCTGGAGAGATAAGCCCGTGGCTCTTTCCATTGTGCAAGCAAGATTGGTTGGATTAGCTCACTTTTCCGTGGGTTATATATTCACTTATGCAGCTTTCTTGATTGCCTCAACATCAGGCAAGTTTGGTTAATTTAGTTTGTTTTTTTGTACTGTATCAGCACCTAGTTCATTACTCTTGATAGAGAGGGAGGATCTGCCTTTTTAGATTTCTTTTTCTATTTATTTTTCCATCTAGGATTAGAACCGTATACTTGGTAATAATAGCAACGACACATTATGGCAAAAAAGTTTGATTCAGAGGAGAAGAAGCGGCAGAAATTAGAACAGAAATATCATTTGATTCGTCAATCTTTAAAAAAAAAGATAAGAAGCAAAGTTTCTCCCTTGAGTTTGAGTGAAAAAACGAAAATGCGAGAAAAATTGCAATCCCTACCGCGTAATAGTGCACCTACACGCCTTCATCGACGTTGTTTTTTGACCGGAAGACCTAGAGCTAACTATCGACATTTTGGGCTATCCGGACACGTACTTCGAGAAATGGTTTATGAGTGTTTGTTACCGGGTGCAACAAGATCCAGTTGGTAAGGATAAAATACCCTTTCGTATTTGTATGGATTTCTGGAATTGATAATCATAGAGGAGCCCTCTTTACCATTCTGTATAAATGGACTATTCTATTTGTATAGATATTGGTAGAGGGGCGTATCCAACCCTCTTTTATCCACTAGTTACCCCTCTTTAGTTTAAGAGTATAGAGCAGTTTGGTAGCTCATAAGGCTCATAACCTTGGGGTTGCGGGTTCGATTCCCACTACCGGCTCCATACTCCTTCTTTATGATATATGCATGATATAATATATACATCATGCATTTGTATCTGGATTTTTTGATTTCCTAAAAGAGTTTTGGTCTAACAGTTTTTTCTCGGAAGAAGCAAAAAAATAAAAGAAAGAATAAAATATGAAAGAAAAGCGTCCATTGTCTAATGGATAGGACAGAGGTCTTCTAAACCTTTGGTATAGGTTCAAATCCTATTGGACGCAATCTTATTTCTATCTATTCTTTAAATAACTATACTAAACTAAAAAAATAACTATACTAAACTAAAAATAAAAACAAAGAAAACTTTTTGCATGATTCAAATGAAAAGCTTTCTCAACGATTCCTATTCTACTAACAAGAGTAGACATGCAAAATTTATTTGTTACTGAAGAAAACCGTTCCAGCTGTTCCTGAATAGCTTCCTTCAAAAGGATTTCCGCTTGCTCGGTGAATGTCTTGCTAGAAGATATAATTTCTTGGAATTGAGGTTTAGTATCTTTTAGATGTTTACGTAACTCATCCAGAAATTTATTTACCTGTTCAATTTCCAACGAATCAAGATATCCTCTTGTTCCGGTATAAATAGTAGCTATCTGCTCTTCCACTGGGAGAGGATTTGCCTGGGATTGTTTAAGCAATTCCCTTAATCGTCGACCCCTTGCCAATTGATTCTGACTTGTTTTATCGAGAGCAGAGGCGAATTGTGCAAAGGCTTGTAACTCTGCGAATTGCGCTAGTTCCAATTTTGATTTGCCAGCTACTTGTTTCATGGCTTTAATTTGAGCCGCGGATCCTACTCTGGAAACAGAAATACCCACATTAATAGCGGGTCGAATTCCGGCATTGAATAGATCCGCAGATAAGAATATTTGTCCATCTGTAATGGAGATTACATTAGTAGGAATATAGGCGGAAACGTCTCCAGATTGAGTCTCAACTATTGGTAAAGCGGTCATACTTCCTTCGCCTAAAAGAGAATTTAATTTAGCGGCTCTTTCTAAAAGGCGTGAATGCAAATAAAAAACATCCCCTGGATAAGCCTCACGGCCGGGAGGTCTTCTTAATAGAAGGGACATTTGGCGATAAGCTTGTGCCTGTTTGGAAAGATCATCATAAATTATTAAAGTATGCCGTTCGCGGTACATAAAATACTCAGCCAGGGCTGCTCCCGTATAAGGAGCGAGGTATTGTAATGTAGCAGGTGAATCCGCCATTTCAGCTACTACAATAGTGTATTCCATGGCCCCCTCCTCATGGAAAGTAGTTACTACTTGAGCTACGGAGGATGCTCTTTGACCGATAGCTACATAAACACATATTACACCTTGCCCTTTTTGATTGAGAATTGTATCTGTGGCTACTGCTGTTTTGCCAGTCTGTCTGTCCCCAATAATTAACTCTCGCTGACCGCGCCCTATAGGGATCATCGAATCGATAGCAATAAGCCCTGTTTGAAGAGGTTCGTATACGGAACGCCTGGAAATTATACTTGGAGCAGGAGATTCAATTAAGCGAGATTCGGAAGCTATAATTTCGCCTTTCCCATCAATAGGTTTAGCCAGAGCATTTACAACACGACCCAAGTAAGCCTCACTCACGGGTATCTGAGCAATTCTTCCTGTTGCTTTTACAAAACTTCCCTCTTGTATCATCAACCCATCGCCCATTAATACAATCCCAACATTTTTGGATTCCAAATTCAGAGCAATACCCCTAGTACCTTCTGCAAATTCGACTAATTCACCTGACATTATTTCACCAAGACCTATAATACGAGCAATCCCATCCCCCACTTGAACTACGCGACCTATATTCTCAATCCCTACTTTCCTATTATATTGTTCAATACGTTCGCGGAGAATTTTATGAATTTCGTCGACTCGAAGGGTTGCCATTAGTGTTTCTTGACTCTTTTTCGGAAGCAAGGGAAAAATAATGCCTAAATTCTAAACGAAAGTAGAAGTTCAAGGCCTAATTAATTTAATTATCTCTTCCATTCCAGGGACCGAGAATGCCAATATTAGCACGAATCGTACGGAAATGTAACTCGGTATTCAAACAACTATTCAGAGTTCCTAGAGCTCCTTGTACGGCCTGTTGGAAAACCCGCTGTCGGACCTGATTCATTGCCCTTTGTTTTCAAAATAAAGGGTTTCATTTTAGACTTTTCCAATTGTTCCAAACTAATAGAAGTAGCATTAATCAAATTTGCTTTTTCTCGTTCTATCTCAGAGTATCCATTCATTCGATACTCATCCGCTTCTAGTTCGACTTTCTGTAATCGAATCCGAGCTTTTTCGAGTTGCTCAATGGTCCCTCTACGCAATTCTTCTGAATTTCGAATAGTACTCAAGATCCTCTGTTTTCGATTATCTAATAAATCTTTTAATGAAAGTAGATTATTTTGTAAGTTTACAACTTTTATGATCTCTTCCCGAACCAAACATGAATCTTTCGATTCATTTGGCTCTCACGCTCCTTTTTTTTTTTCTATAGCTATTTCCATATCTTTTTTTTAAGTAATGAGCCTATCCTCTATCTTCTTTTTTATGTTTATATTTCAATATACCGAAACCTATATAAGACTAGATAAATATTAAGAGGACTCTTCTGCCTAGATAAAAATATATCATGGTCAGCAAAGTTGTTTCTTTATTTTTATTTGCCCTCTAGTTAATAATTTCAATTTCATTAAGAAAAACTAACTAAATAAATGGAAAATGAAAATTAATAGAATTCTTTTTTATTTTTTTTTTTTCTTCAAATCCAAAAAATTTCTCTTTTTTATACATAGGTCGTCGATTCGGCATTGGTTAAAAAAGGGCAGGGTGCCCCCTTTTTTTTTTTCTAGTAAATAGTTCAAACCATTTTATCGATATGAGTGTTCTATATCAGATAAATTTTACATTAGCTATTTCCGTTTAAATTCGGTACTAATACTAATATAGTTGTAGAAAGAGTACCTCTTTTTGCCTGGACTTCAAGCAGTTTAGCTTTAACCGTGTTAATGGTCTCACATTCTTGGTTTATAGATAGAGAATCAAAGTTGATTTACCAATGAGTCGCGAAATGCTATGGTTCTTCCATATGATTTCTGAATTTATTCAGAAGTAATTCGTCGAGATCGTGCACCCTTTTCTTATTTATCCGAAAATACTAAAAATATTATAAAGTGCAGCCGGATAGATCCAATCTATTCTTGAAATAGACAACTCGCACACACTCCTTTCCAAAAAAATCAAAACACCAACCACTACAGTTAGATTTATTAGATTTGTTGCTAAAATATCGGTATTAAGCCCGAAACTGCCAGCGGATGGCCAGTGAGCTAAAAAACGAAAGAATGGGTTACATTTTCATATGCTCTCCTCTTATAGATAGGACGAACAAAGAACAAAGTTTTTCGATCACTTACTTCGCTCGCCCTTTTTTGATCGGTTTTTTTAATGCAAATAGATTCAATCTAGTAATTTCTTTTAGATTAAGTCTTACGTCTTGTTTGACCGGTGAAAGACTTCCTTTGTTGAAATGTTCTGTTCCCAAAATTCCTAAAATAAAAGGAAAAACTTTCCACTTTCCTAAACTAAGGACGGAAATAAGAAGGTGAGCATATCTTCTAAATTAATAATACTCAACTCAGCCCTTCCTAGAATGGGGTATTATCTGTCCCGATAAATAGATAATTCCAGGAGTAATAAATAGGAGTAAATTAAATAAAGTATTGATATAATTGGAATTGCGGAAGCAAATACCAATTTACTAAAAAAAGAAAAAAGTATCTAATCGAAATCGAAAGAATTTGTTTTAAGATTAAACAAAAGGGTTCGCAAATAAAAGCGCTAGTGCCACAACTAGTCCATAAATTGTTAAAGCTTCCATAAAAGCTAGACTAAGCAATAAAGTACCTCGTATTTTACCTTCTGCTTCTGGCTGTCTCGCAATACCTTCTACAGCTTGTCCTGCAGCAGTACCTTGACCAACTCCAGGTCCAATAGAAGCAAGCCCTACGGCCAATCCAGCAGCAATAACAGAAGCAGCAGCAATTAGTGGATTCATGGTGAGTAGTTCCTCGTGTCAAAAAAAGAAATGGTTAAGGATACAATCAACCAATAAATTCTTACTTCTAAGCTCTATTGGGGAGAAGTAAAGTAACTAAAAAGTACAAATTGAAATCAAATTGAAATGATAATGTGAATTGTCCGAACTACATAGAAAGGAATTCCATATCCATATATCGGATTAGATAATGAATCTAACCTAGGAATATATAATATAATATCCTATATATACATTTGTTTCTTCTATTTTGTTTGCATATTTTCTCATTTTCTATTGAATCGGATTCTAAAATCATTGCTTAAAGTGGAAACCTGCATAAAGAGGACTCCACTTATAGACATTAAGGATATTATAGTATAGATCTAGCCTGACTCCACCCTCCTTAATGCATATATACTTTGAAAATTCCATAATATAGTCTATTCTATTCTCTCTCCTACAACTCTAGGATATATATTCATACGCATTTCTAACTATTTTTTGCAACCAAGCAGATTATCTGGAACCATGCATGAATTGAGCTAAGCTGCAAAAAAATACTATTTCAAAAGAGTCAATTCAATGATGACCTCCATGGATTCACCTATATAGGCTGCGGCTAATGTTGCAAAAATAAGAGCTTGAATACCGCTTGTAAATAATCCAAGAAACATGACCGGTATAGGGATTACTAAGGGGACTAAAGAAACAAGAACAACAACGACTAATTCATCCGCCAATATATTCCCGAAAAGTCGAAAGCTAAGCGATAATGGTTTTGTGAAATCTTCTAGGATGTTAATTGGTAAAAGGATTGGAGTTGGTTTAATATATTTCTCGAAATAGCTCAATCCTTTTTTGCTAAGACCAGCATAAAAATATGCCGCTGACGTGAGTAAAGCTAAAGCAACAGTAGTATTTATATCATTCGTGGGCGCTGCTAATTCCCCATGGGGTAACTCTATAATTTTCCAAGGTAAAAGAGCACCCGACCAATTCGAAACAAAAATTAAAAGGAACATAGTTCCAATAAAGGGAACCAGGGACCATATTCTTCTCCAATCTGAGTTTTGCTCAAGTCTCGAATAAACTCAAGGACATATTCAAAAAATTCTGACCGTCGGTCGGGATGGTTTAATGGATTCGAACAGCTATGACAACTGAACCTAGCAAGATAGTAATTACGACCCAAGAAGTGATGAGTACTTGGGCATGAATTTGGAAACCTCCTATTTGCCAATAGAAGTGTTGGCCTACTTCTACACCCGATATATCGTATAACCCCTTGAGTGTTTTAATGGAACAAGGTATAATATTCATATTGTCCTCTGATAAAAATTGAACTTCAAAAAAGGAATTCTTTTGATTCAACCATCTCTTTCTCAACTCAGCAACTTGAAGTATTAATCTTATATTTAGGATACCAAGAAAGCACATCAGATCATAATATATATCAATACCCTCTAATATATATCAATATTCCCCTTCTTTTTTCTATGCAAAAAAAATTCTATGCAAAAAAAAAGATATAGTAAAGTAAGTGATTCCATAAATTTACGCAGTTGCCCAAGAATTCACTATATATTCTTAATCAACGATTTCTTATATAGAGAGAACGGCCCTCACAAATTGAAAATACTAATTTGTTAAGAATCAATCGAATTGAAGTCATAGTGTCATCGTTGGCTGGAATCGATATATTCGCGAGATCCGGGTCACAATTTGTATCGACTAAAGAAATAGTAGGAATCCCCAAAATGGCACATTCCCGAAGAGCTATATACTCTTTTTGCTGATCAAGGACGATCACAATGTCTGGCAATCTCGTCATATATTTGATCCCGCCGAGATACCTTTGCAAGGTAGATAATTTTCTCTTCAAGATTGCCACATCTCTTTTTGGGAGATGGTGGAATTTTCCCATTTTTTCTTCTGCTCTTAAGTCTCTAAATTGAGAAAGTCTAGTTTTCGTAATCGACCAATTCGTTAACATACCACTGAACCACTTTTTATTAACATAATGACAACGAGCCCTTATTGCAGCTGATGCTACTAAATCTGTTGCTCTTTTTTTGGTACCAACAATTAAGAAACTTTTCCCTGACTTGCTGCATCAAAACTAAATCACAAGCTTCTGATAAAAAACGAGCCGTTCTAGCGAGATTTATAATATGAGTACCTTTACGCTTTGCCGAAATGTAAGGGGCCATTTTAGGATTCCATTTCTTAATACCATGACCAAAATGAACTCCTGCTTCTATCATCTCTTTCAAATTAATGTTCCAATATCTTCTTGTCATTTTTCCACACTTCCTTTTTTAATCCTACCATTCCATTACGGAATTTAGTTCTTTTTGAAGATTAAGAAAGATCCGAAATAGCTTGAAATAAATAAAAATTGTTCCGAGAGAACCTTGTACTAAGATAAGAGTTGGCCATTGATACATGGTATAAACATAACCACCTTAATGAATTAACTGACTTGTTTTACTTATTAAAATAAAAATCTTAAAAATCTAAAATTTGACCTGTTAGTGTTCTAAGTTCAAAAGTCTAGTAAAGTAAAAATATTTTTATGTATCCTTAAATGATATAGGGTTAAATGTTAAATGGGGTTCTTATGTCTCATAAAATTGTTTGTTACATCAGAATCTGAAGAAACTAATTCTGTATGGAGAAACAAAAATCTCTCATTTCCGACGCGAATAGATTTTTTTTTTTTTTTTCGAAATAAAGGTTCTTGTCTTGTGGGGAACGATGCACAAATTTTTGGAATCCGGTACCAACAGGTATAATCCCCCCCAGAACTACGTTTTCTTTCAAGCCTTTCAACCAATCAATGCGACCTCGTAGGGCAGCTTTTGCTAAAACTCGAGCAGTTTCTTGAAAACTTGCTTCAGATATGAAACTTTGGGTATTCAGGGAAGCCCTTGTTATTCCCAATAAGATTGCCCGATAATAGATCGATTCATCCAAAGCTCGTCCTGCTCGTTCCGCTCGCAATAGTCCGATTAATTCCCCAGGCGAAAAAACATTAGACATTCCATCTTCGGAAACCCGCACTTTTGATGTTACTTGGCGTATAATAATCTCTATATGTCTATTATGGATCTGTACCCCTTGGGATCGATAAACCTTTTGGATTTTATTAACCAAAGAGATACGACTTTGGGCTATGGTTAGCTCAGCTCAATCAAGAATCCCCAAGGGACCCCAAGAATTCTTGGTATACGCTCATTCCAATCCTCAATTCTCCTTTCGAGATTCGGGGATAATGAATCAATTGAACGCGCTTCAAAGATTTGTTCCACTTTTGGAAGACCTTGCGTTATGTCACTAGATCTCGATTTTCATATATAAACGTAACTAACCTATCTCCCTTGTAAAGGATTTCTCCATAATGACCATTAACAGTTGCTCCTGTAGTGGCCAAATAAGGTTTAGCTGCTCTTATAACAAAGGAATTCATATTTACAATGAAAATTTGACCAGATTTTTTATGTGCGATTTAAATAGACATACATTTTCACAAATAAATTGTCCAAGGTGAATTATTGCCAATGTCTCTTCCCAAGAATCATGATGGACAAAGTGACAATTCAAAAGGAATGGATCCAACATTATGTTACTATCGAAATTAGAAATCCTTTTATTTTCATCTATTAAAGAGTATTTAAGTTCTTGAAGTACTTGGAAGGTTTGTTTTAAATTGTCAACGAACAAATATTTTTTTAACAGGATTTTATTATGCGTTAGTAAATAGTAAGATGAAGAAAAATGCGATATACTAGCTACAATAGCGCCTAAGGGCCCAAAAATTTCTCGAATAGGAATTCTAGGATTCCATTCTTTTATCGCATTGGGATGTTTTGAATTCTTGAATAAACCAATTCGAGAACAGTTGGATGCCGACAAAATCATCAAAGAGTGGTATTCTTTATTTCGATTCAACAAAGTGCCAATAGCTTCTGGATGTTGGCTAAGTGATTCAATCTTCGCCTTGGAATAAAAAGAATTGATATTGGCGCGATCTAACCTATTATGGGGAATCGGTCCTGCACTTGTCCTACCATACCTTTTTCGTGTATACGAAATAGTGGACTTGACTAACTCAATTCTTAGGAAATCGCGAATAAGATCATTTGCTCTTACCTCAACAAGGGAAGCACCAGCCTTTTCTTTTTCTTCTTGTTCCCAATTCACTACTAAGCAAGTTCTAACAAATTGACTATTTGTGTGATAAATTCTTTGAGTTAACTTGCTATTTTCATGAAAAATAAAATTGACAAGTCGAATTTGGAGATTATTTTCTTCTTGCAAGAGATCCTGCGGGAAAAGTGTTGCTAAATTTCTTCCTTCGTCCATTTCATATGCCACTGTAGGGCGAACGGAAACAAAATACTTTTCCTTGCTCTTGAGAATTTTTTCCGTTGAACATAGACCCAATTTTTCCTTTTTTGATTCCTTAGAATCTTTTTTGTCTTTCTGGCGGTATCAAACAGCCACCTAATATCTTATCCGCCTCTTCAGGAAAATGAATATCTCCGGAAAAT
>JAHIAM010015896.1:0-11580 GCA_021605205.1 Aegilops longissima
AAAATGTAGGAACCAATATGAACATCCAGGTTCCACTATTGGTTATTGACGAGAAAGTTCTAGGTCATGTCTACATAGTTCTCGAACCCATAGGGTCCCGCCAACGTTACAATACGTTTTATGAGTTTTGATGTCGAAGTTTTGGTCCCGGATGTGATCACGGACATGAGGAGTCTCGAAATGTCGAGACATAAAGATTGATATATTGGAAGCCTATGTTTGGACTTGAATAGTTCGGGTGAAATCGGTTTTCTGGAACAGGGGTTAGGAATCCTCCGGGGTTAATGGGCCTTAGTGGGCCATGAGGGAAGAGGAGGGCGGCCAGGCGGCTCGCCTCCCCTAGTCCGAATAGGACAAGGAAGGCGGCCGCCCTTTCTCTTTCCCTCCCCAAGTCTAATCCAACTAGGAAGGGAGTCCTACTCGGTGGGAGTAGGATCCTCGGCGCCTCCTCCTAGGGCGGCCGCACCCCTTGCTCCTTTATATCCTGGGCAGGGGCACCCCAATCACACAAGTTGATCTACGGATCGTTCCTTAGTCGTGTCGGTGCCCCCTCCACCATATTCCACCTCGGTCATATCGTGGCGGAGTTTAAGCGAAGCCTCGCGATAGAGCATCATCATCGTCACCGTCGCCGTCTTGTGGAACTCATCCCGACACCTGCTGGATCAGTCCGGGGATCGTCATCGAGCTGAGCGTGTGCTGAACACGTGGGTGTCGTCGTTCGGTACTTGGATCGGTCGGATCGTGAAGGCGTCGACTACATCAACAGCGTTGTCATAATGCTTCCGCTTTCGGTCTATGAAGTGCGTGGACACACTCTCCCTCTCGTTGCTATACATCACCATGATCTTGCGTGTGTGTAGGAATTTTTTGAAATTACTCGTTCCCCATGATGGCATCCGAGCCTGGTTTTATGCGTTGATGTTATATGCGAGTAGAACACAAGTGAGTTGTGGGCGATACAAGTCATACTGCTTACCAGCATGTCATACTTTGGTTCAGCGGTATTGTGAGATGAAGCGGCCGGACCGACATTCGCGTGCGCTTCTGCGAGACTGGTTTCACCGCTCGAGCACTCCTTGCTTAAAGGTGTGGCGGGTGTCTCTCTCTCACTTTAGTTGAACGAGTGTGGCTACGCCGGTCCTTGTGAAGTTAAAACAACACCAACTTGACAAACTATCGTTGTGGTTTTGATGCGTGGTAAACGGTTCTTGCTCAGCCCGTAGCAGCCACGTAAAACTTGCAACAACAAAGTAGAGGGCGTCTAACTTGTTTTTGTAGGGCATGTTGTCATGTGATATGGTCAAGGCGTGATGCTATATTTTATTGTATGAGATGATCATGTTTTGTAACCAAGTTATCGGCAGCTGGCGGAGCCATATGGTTGTCGCTTTATTGTATGAAATGCAAGCGCCATGTAATTGCTTTACTTTATCACTAAGCGGTAGCGATAGTCGTAAAGCAATAGTTGGCGAGAAGACAACGATGCTACGATGGAGATCAAGGTGTCGCGCCGGTGGCGATGGTGATCATGATGGTGCTTGAGATGGAGATCTCAAGCACAAGGCGATGATGGCCATATCATATCACTTATATTGATTGCATGTGATGTTTATCCTTTATGCATCTTATCTTGCTTTGATTGCGGTAGCATTTAGGATGATCTCTCACTAAAATTATCAAGTGTTCTCCTGAGTATGCACCGTTGCCAAAGTTAGTAGTGCCAAGACACCACGTGATGATCGGTGTGATAAGCTCTCGTCCATCTACAAGGTGCAAGCCAGTTTTACCGAGAATACTCAGGTTAAACTTGCGAGCCTAGCATATGCAGATGTGGCCTCGGAACACGGAGACGAAAGGTCGTGTGAATCATATAGTAGATATGATCAACATAGTGATTTTCACCATTGAAAACTACTCCATCTCACGTGATGATCGGTTATGGTTTAGTTGATTTGGATCACGTGTTCACTTAGATGACTAGAGATGTCTGTCTAAGTGGGAGTTCTTAAATAATATGATTAATTGAACTTAAAATTATCATGAACTTAGACTGATAGTATTTTGCTTATCTATGTTTGTTGTAGATAGATGGCTCGTTGCTGTTGTTCCGTTGAATTTTAATGCGTTCCTTGAAAAGCAAAGTTGAAAGATGATGGTAGCAATTACGGACTGGGTCCGTAACTTGAGATTATCCTCATTGCTGCCGAGAAGAATTACGTCTGGAAGCACCCTGGGTGCCAACCTGCTGCAGAACAACGCCGAAGTTGTGAGCGTCTGGCGAGCAAAGCTGATGACTACTCTATAGTTCGATGTGCCATGCTACGGCTTAGAACCGGGTCTTCAACGGCGTTTTGAGCGTCATGGAGCATATGAGATGTTCAGGAGTTGAAGTTAATATTTCAAGCAAATGCCGGATTGAGAGATATGAAGTCTCCAATAAGTTATATAGCTGCAAGATGGAGGAGAATAGTTACTCGGTGAGCACATACTCAAAATGTGCAGGTATAATAATCACTTGATTCAACTAGGAGTTAATCTTCCGGATGATAGTGTCATTGACAGAATTCTCCAATCACTGCCACCAAGCTACAAGAGCCGTGATGAACTATAATATGCAAGGGATGAACAAGACACTTCCGAGCTCTTCGCAATGCTAAAAGCTGCGGAGGTAGAAATCAGAAGGAGCATCAAGTGTTGATGGTCAACAAGACCACTAGTTTCAAGAAAAGGGCAAAGGAAAGAAGAAGGGAACTTTAAGAAGAACAGCAAGCAAGTTGCTGCTCAAGAAAAGAAACCCAAGTGGACCTAAGCCTGAAACTGAGTGCTTCTCTGCAAGCAAGCTGATCCTTTGAGCGGAATTGCCCCAAGTATTTGGTGGATAAGAAGGATGGCATGGTGAACAAAGGTATATGTGATATACATGTTATTGATGTGTACCTTACTAGAGATCATGTAGCACTGGGTATTTGATCTGGTTCATTGCTAATATTTGCAACTTCGAAGCAGGGACTACTGGAATAAGAGCAGCAGGCAAAGGGCGAGGTGACGATCTTGGCGTGGGAAATGGTTCCAAAGTCAATGTGATCCGATTGACGCTACCTCTACATCTACCTTGAGGTTAGTTTTAGACCTAAATAATTGTTATTTGGTGCCAGCGTTGAGCATGAACATTATATCTGGATCTTGTTTAATGAGGCGGTTATTCATTAAATCAGAGAATAATGGTTGTTCTATTTATATGAGTAATATCTTTTATGGTCATGCACCCTTGAAGAGTGGTCTATTCTTATTGAATCTCGGCGTAGTGATACACATATTCATAATGTCGAAGCCAAAAGATCAGAGTTGATAATGATAGTGCAACTTATTTGTGGCACTTGTTTAGAGTCATATCGATTTAAAAGCGCATGAAGAAACTCCATATAGATGGACTTTTGGAACCACTTGATTATGAATCACTTGGTACTTCGAACCGTGCCTCATGGGCAAGATGACTAAAACACCGTTCTCGGTTGTATGGAAGAGCAAAAGATTTGTTGGAAATCATACATACAATGTATGTGGTCCGATGAATGTTGAAGCTCGTGGCGGATATCATTATTTTCTCACCTTCACGGATGATTTAAGCGAATCGGGTATATCTACTTAATGAAGCATAAATCTGAAACATTTGAAAAGTTTAAAGAATTTTAGAGTGAAGTTGAAAATCATCGTAACATGAAAATAAAGTTTCTGATCTGATAGTGGAGGAGAATATTTGAGTTCTGAGTTTGGTCTACATTTGAAGCAATGCGGAATAGTTTAGCAACTCACCACAGAACACCACAGCGTAATGGTGTGTCCGAACATCGTGTCGTACTTTACTAGATATGAGTGCGATCTATGATGTCTCTTACGATTACGCTATCGTTTTGAGGTTATGCTTTAGAGGCGGCGCATTCACGTTAAATAGGGCACCATCAAAATCCGTTGAGATGACACCTTATGAACTATGGTTTGGCAAGAAACCAAAGTTGTCATTCTGAAAGTTTGGGGTTGCGATGCTTATGTGAAAAAGCTTCAACCTGATAAGCTTGAACCCAAATCGGAAAAATGTGTCTTCATAGGATACCCAAAGGAGACAATTGGGTATACCTTCTATCACAGATCTGAAGGCAAGACATTCGTTGCCTAGAATGGATCCTTTCTAGAAAGGAGTTTCTCTCGAAAGAAGTGAGTGGGAGGAAAGTAGAACTTGATGAGGTACAGTACCAGCTCCCTTATTGGAAAGTAGTTCATCACAGAAATCGGTTCTGTGACACCTACACCAGATTAGTGAGGAAGTTAATGATGATGCTCATGAAACTTCAGATCAAGTTATTCTTGAACTCGTAGATCAACCAGAATAAAATCCGCACGAGTGATGCGGTAATCCTATTACGGAAGTCGTGCTACTAGATCATGGTGAACCTCGAACTATGAAGAAGCGAGGTGAGCCCAGATTCAAAATGGCTTGAAGCCATGAAATCTGAGATGGGAACCATGTATGAGAACAAAGTGTGGACTTTGGTTGACTTGCCGATGGTCGACAAGCAATAGAGAATAAATGGATTTTCAAGAAGAAGAAGGCTGATGGTAATGTTACTTTTACAAAGATCGACTTGTTGCAAAGGTTTTCGACAAGTTCAAGGGGTTGACTACGATGAGACCTTCTCACCCGTGGCGATGCTTAAGTCTGTCCGAATCATGTTAGAAATTGCGCATTTTATGATTATGAAATATGGCGAGATGGATGTCAAAACTGCATTTCTGAATGGATTTACGGAAGAAGAGTTGTATATGATGCAACCGGCATGTTTTGTCGATCCTAAAGGGAGCTAACAAAGTGTACAAGCTCAACGATCAATCTATAGTGCTGGTGCAAGCCTCTCGGAGTTGGAATAAGCGCTTTGATAGTGTAATCAAAGCATATGGTTTATATCTGAGACTTTGGAGAAGCTTTGTATTTACAAGAAAGTGAGTGGGAGCTCTATAGAATTTTTAATATTATATGTGGGCGACACATTGTTGATTGGAAATGATATAGAATTTACAGATAACATAAAAGGATACTTGACTAAAAGTTTTTCAATGAAGGACCTCGGTGAAGCTGCTTACATATTGGGCATCAAGATCTATAGAGATAGATCAAGGCGCTTGATTGGACTTTCACTGTGCACATACCTTGATAAAGTCTTGAAAAAAGTTCAATATGGATCAGAGCAATGAAAAGGGTTCTTGCCTGTATTACAAAGTATAAGATTGAGTCGGACTCAAAGCCCGACCACTTGCGAGAAGATAGAGAAAATGAAAGGACTTCCTATGCTTCAGCGATAGGCTCTATCATGTATGCAATACTGTGTACAGGACATGATGTGTACCTTGCTATTTATGTTTAGCGAGGAGGTATCAAAGTAATCGAGGGTTGATCAACTGGACAGCGGTCAAGAATATCCTGAAATACACGAAAGGGACGAAGGATATGTTTCTCGTTTATGGAGGTGACAAAGAGCTTATGCGTAAAGGGTTACGTCGATGCAGGCTTTGGCTTCTGATACGGGCGATTCTAAATCGCACAAACGGATACGTATTTTTATTAAGCGGTGGAGACGTAAGTTGGTGCGATTCTAAACAAAACATCGTGGCGGGATCTACATGTGAAGCGGAGTACATAGCTGCTTGGAAGCGGCAAATGAAGAGTCTGGATGAAGGAGTTCATTTCCGATCTGGGTGTTATACCTGAGTACGCCAGGACCAATGAAGATCTTCTGTGACAATACTGGTGCAATTGCCTTGGCAAAGGAATCAGATTTCACAAGAAGGACCAAAGCACATCAAGAAGCTTCAATTCCATTCGGGACCAAGTCCAAGTGGGAGACATAGAGATTTGCAAGATACATACGGATCTGAATATTGCAGACCCATTGACTAAGCCTCTCTCACGAGCAAAACATGATCAACACCAAGACTCCATGGGTGTTAGAATCATTCTTGTGTAATCTAGATTATTGACTCTAGTACAAGTGGGGACTGAAGGAAATATGCCCTAGAGGCAATAATAAAGTTATTATTTATTTCCTCATATCATGATAAATGTTTATTATTCATGCTAGAATTGTATTAACCCGAAACATGATACATGTGTGAATACATGAACAAGCATAATGTCACTAGTATGCCTCTAGTTGACTAGCTTCATTGATCGAAGAGATGGTTATGTTTCCTAACCATAGGCATGAGTTGTCATTTAATTAGCAGGATCACATCATTGGGAGAATGATGTGATTGACTTGACCCATTCCGTTAGCTTAGCACTTGATCGTTTAGTATGTTGCTATTGGTTTCTTCATGACTTATACAAAGTTCCTGCAACTGCAAGATTGTGCAACTCCGTTTACGGAGGAACACTTTGTGTGCTACCAAGCGTCCTAGCGTGGTTGGGTGATTACAAAAGGTACTCTACAGGTGTCTCCAAAAGTATATGTTGAGTTGGCATAAATTGAAGATTAGGTTTTTGTCACTCCGATTGTAGGAGAGGTATCTATGGGCCTTCTGGGTAATACTCATCACCCAAGCCTTGCAAGCATTGTAACTAATGAGTTAGTTATGGAAATGATGTATTACTGAGCGAGTAAAGAGACTTGCGGTAATGAGATTAAACTAGGTATTGGATAAAGCGATCGAATATTCGAACAAGTAACATCACGATGACAAAGGAACAACGTATGTTGTTATGCGGTTTTACCGTTAAAGATCTTACGTGAAAATGTTAAGAACCCATATGAACATCCGGTTCCACTATTGGTTATTGACCGAGAATAGTTCTAGGTCATGTCTACATAGTTCTCGAATCCGTAGGAAGTCTGCCGCAACGTTGCGATGTGGTTTTATGAGTTTATAAGTTTTGATGTACTGAAGTTTGTTGAGTCCGGATGTGATCACGGACATGACGAGGAGTCTCGAAATGGTCGAGACATAAAGATTGATATATTGGAAGCCTATGTTTGGACTTGGAATAGTTCGGCTGAAATCAGGATTTCTGGGAACTGCGAGAGGTACGGAACCCTCCCGGGGTTAATGGGCCTTAGTGGGCCATGAGGGAAGAGGAAGGCGGCCCGGGGCAGGCCACGCCCTCCCCCTAGTCGAATAGGACAAGGAAGAGGGGTGGCGCCCTTCCTCTTTTCCTCCCCAAATCCCTAATCCAACTAGGAAAGGGGAGTCCTACTCGGTGGGAGTAGGACTCCTCCGTCGCCTCCTCCTAGGGCCGCCGCACCCCCCTTGCTCCTTTATAGCACGGGCCTAGGGGCACCCTAGAACACTGAAGTTGATCTACGGATCGTTCCTTAGCCGTGTGTCGTTGCCCCTTCCACCATATTCCACCTCGGTCATATCGTCGCGGAGTTTAGGAAGAAGCCCTGCCCGATAGAACATCATTATAAATCACCACGCCGACATCTTGTGGAACTCATCACGACACCTGCTGGATCGAGTCCGGGGATCGTCATCGAGCTGAGCGATGTGCTTTGAACACGGAGGTGCTGTCGTTGAGTACTTGGATGGGTCGGATCGTGAAGGCGTCTGACTACATCAACCGCATTGTTATAACGCTTCGCTTTCGGTCTCACAGTGCGTGGACACACTCTCCTCTCATTGCTATGCATCACCATGATCTTGCGTGTTGCGTAGAAATTTTTAAATTACTCGTTCCCCAACATGATACACCGGATCAAAGTTGGTGTATAGTCAATGCCGGCGGGTTAACAAACTCCGGTTTGGGATAAGGTCATCAGCGTTGGGTTTAAAAACCCGGAAAGAATACCGGGTAATTGAGGGAAAAAATCGGTTTAACATAAATTCACGCAAAATAAAACCGTGTAATCGGGCTTTTTTGAGGGCTGCGGGCCCAAATTGAGGCTTTTTTGGGTGGCGGGGCTGGTTGAACCATTTAAAAACCTTTTTAAGATGGACCTCCAACTAACCAATCACCGTTTTCTTTGACAAGTGCGGGCCTCAATGAAAGTAAATCAAGCGTTGGACTGTGCCAGGATGACCGGATAAGGGTGTCTTACTTGATGAAGGCGGTTAACCCGGGGTTTTTAGGTAAATATACCGGCTTCCAAGCCATGGGTGATACCCAACTACAAGGGCCCATTCAAACTCCTTGGTATTTGGCACAAGGCCCCCCAAGTAACATGATGAGCTGTGCCATTGGGTGTATTTTGAGTTGTGCAACATCCGGACTCTCTTTGGCCCCGGTGTGAACTCCCAAGCTTTGGGCTGTGCGGTTTAAAGTGGTACTCCGCTTTGTCGAAGCCCGATGTAACTCAAAGGATATTTCAGAAAAAATAGCAAGCCCGCTTAACAAGGATGCTAATTTATTTATTGATTATAATATATACCTTTGAAATATGTACATAAGAAGGCCTATGGCTCCAAGTGTAATAAGGCGGAGGAAGCAATGTTCCATGGCGCGGGTCTCCTCGAGTTGTGAGTTGCCTCGGCTCAATGAGGTTAATGATCCGTTGTGACCCAAAGGGTCCTTCCAAAGCGGGGATAACTTGTATTCGGTTGATCTGGATGGCGGGCACCAAGTCACCTTCTTGAAAGGTTCTTGTCCTAACCGGGGTGTGATAACCCGTAGATCTTGTTGATAAACCGCCCGTCGAGCGAGCCAAATCCGTTTTTCATCAAAGGTCCATGCCTCTTGGGAGCTTGCTCGTTGTCCTTCAACATAATTAGCAACCGGGCGAGTCATGGTATTCCGGGAGAACCGCCTACCCGTATACCATAAAGAAAGGCGTGTAACCTGTTGATGATTGGGGGTGGTGTTGATACTCCACAACACAGAAGGTAATTCTTCAACCAACAACCCGGCGTCCGCTTCAAGGGAATCATGAGCGGGTTAAGACCCTTTAAAATTTCTTGATTACTGCTCCCTTGCCGTTGGATTGAGGGTGTGCCCAGGATGCTAGGTCAAGCCGGTCTCTCTCGGAAATCCTCCATCTCACCTTTGGAAAGGTTGGTACCATTATGTGATAATACGTGTGTAAAGCCAAAGGGAAGATAATCTTTTGGAAATTGAACCCCGTGGTATCACACTTGCTAAGACTCGCTTAACCCACTTGTAAATTTATCAACTGCCACCAACATGGGTCTTATTTCACAGGAACATTTAAAGGGTCCCACCATATCAACCCCCAAGTAGCAAAGGCCAAGTAATAGGAATCACCTGGAATCAGCTACTTTGCCATCGCCAGATCTTTGGTCCGTTAGCGGATGGCAAAGCTCTTTCCATCGCCCAAAACGCGGCAAAAAATGGGGCAAAAAAGCTCTTTGTCTCCCATTTCTTTGGCGTCCCCATGACCAAAGAGAATTTAACCCCACCCCGCTGTTTAAAAAAAAACGCCCACCTCTTTGCCGTGCAAGCGGCGGCAAAGGCGAACATTTAAATTAACTCATCTAGCAGTGCGCCCACCGCCCTCTCTCTCTATTTCTTCCCTCTTCCACACCGCAATTCTCCGCCCCCCCTTCCACCCCTTGCCCGCCCCCCCCCCCGCCCGGCCCTTTGCCACCCGGGCCCGCCCCCCACCCCCCGCCCCCCGCCCCGCCCGCCCACCCCGCTGTGGGTGCGACCCCGAACACCTATGGGACCGGGGAAGGCCCCTTCGGTTTTGGGGCGGAGAGCCGGCGGTCGTAGCTTGAGCAGTTACCCGGGAGCTCTCGGAAATCCTCCTGCATGTCGAGTGTATTGAGTTCTTCTAGGGGCTCGGTGCTAAATAACACCAGGCTAACTAGACCTAGCATGAGTGTTTTCGGCCCGAACCTCTGAACCCCCCCCCTCGTTCGCATGGGCCTCCTTTTGTACTCAAGGGGTCTCCGACGGTGGAAACGTGACAAGGGAAAAATGGAAAAAATTGCGGTTGGTACGCTACATGCGTTATCATACCTAACCACGGCGGCGGGACAAAGGCATTAAACCCGTCTCTCGCCCCAAACGGTAAGCAGGGGACCATCGAGGCCACCACTTGCCGATGGCAATCTTGTCGGCGCTGCTCCCACGCCCGCGGCCCAGCCTCTTGCCCCGCGCTGGAAAGGTCGGGCGACCCGTTAGTGGATGTCTTTGGGCGCTATGTTGGTGTTCCGGGCAAAGCGCCTTGCAATCGTTTTTGTCCGTGTGGAAGCTTGTGCCGCTGGGGCGGGATGTGTGGGGCGTGGGAGTTCCGAGATGCCTTGGTTGGCCTTCGGCAAGCTCCTCTTGGGGGCCTTGTCTCCCTTGCCTTGGTTGGCCTTCGGCAAGCTCCTCTTCGGGCCTTGTCTCCTAGGTGCCTTGGTTGGCCTTCGGCAAGCTCCTCTTCGGGGCCTTGTCTCCTTAAAAATACTTTGTTCTTGAATGGCTCCAAAGGAACCACGGAGGACCTTGGTGGTCACCGGCAAGCCTTGCCAGGGTTGCTGCAACTGCCCGTGCACAAGTTTGGGATACTAGGGTACCCCTACTCTAGTACACGCAGGAGCTCCGGGCCTGGGCCACCTGCAGTGCCGCGCTGTTGGGCCGGAGCCCAAAACAGAGCCGGACGCATGCAGCCTGAGTTCGCCATAACTCACTCCGGACCCACCCGCCCTCCACAGGCGACCGCGTCGAATGCGGCGTCGTGGGAAGATAGTGGGTGGTTTCTTTATTTGGAAAGGCGGGCGTCCGCCCCTCCCTCTTTATAAGCAGGGGAAACAGGGGCAGTTCGCCCACCTGCGATTCTGTCCAATCTCGAAAAACCTCCGCTGCTCCCCCTTCTTCCCAAAGGCTGAAGACAGCGGTGCTCCGCCCCCCATCACCACCAGCATCACTGCTGCGTCGATCTCCCCACCACCTCCGCCATGGCTCAAAGCCGACAAGGGAAGGCCGTGAAAGTCGGCCGGCGCAGCGGCTCATGGCCTCTGAAAGGCGGGCAATCTTCCCCCCTCAGCTCGCCGCGAAGGATCTGAGGGTACTACTACCTCTTACAGTGTCAGCGAGGCGGCGCATCGCGCGCTGAAGGTACTTCCGGCTGCTGCCTTGAACTGGCTCGAATGGATATCCCTTCTTAGCGTTGTTCTTCTATTGCGGGCTCTGCCGCGCTTTCTCTGAGTTTTCTGCGATATCATGAACACCTACGGGTTCCGCCTCCTTGACTTCACCCCAATGTTGTTCTAACCATGGCAGTTTTCACATCTCTGAAAACTTTGTCGAATCTATCCCAATGTAGCTCTTTTCCGCCACTTCTTTATGCCTCGAGTTGAGAGAGGAGAGCCTCTTGCCGGCGGAATCGCTTGGATCTCGAGGATTGGCAGAAGGAGCTTATACGGAGGGAGAGCTCCGCGGCAAGTGGGAGGAATGGAGGGCATATTGGTGCTGGATTGTCGAGGAGAACCGCAGCCATTTACCCGTGCGCCAAACCCCAATAGTGCACGACAACGATTGACAGCGTGGCCCGAGGCTAGGCTGAATTGCCGTCACCGGATCCTCGCCTTAGACTTGCGGGCTCACCGTAGGCATCGTTGGCGCGGTTTCCCGCCCCGCCTCCCCCT
>JAHIAM010015900.1:0-12781 GCA_021605205.1 Aegilops longissima
CCTTGTGTCCAAGGTTGAAGCTAATCCGGAGAAGATTACAGCTATCACCTCCTGGCTAAGCCAAAGTGTATCAATGATGTCCAACGTTTGGCAGGTCGATTGCGCTAAGCGGTTTATCGGCCGCCTAGGAGAAGGCCATTCCTTTGTACCGAATCTTTGAAGAAAGCGGATCGGTTAAATGCAGAGTTCAGCGTGATGAAGCATTGGAGGACTTAAAGCGGCGTTGGCCAACCGCTGTTCTCGCCGCTCCCATTGACAAGGTCGCTCTGTTATATGTTCTTTGCTAATGCCAGGGCGTCGGCGTAGCCATTGTGGTGGAGCGAAAGGAGGCGGGAAGGAGTATCCGGTTCAACGGCGGTTTATTACATTGCGAGGTCCTCATTGAGTCTAAACAAAGATATCCGCATTGGCGAAGCTGGTATATGGAGTTTTATGGCAAGCGGAAGCTGAAGCAATATTTTCAAGGCACCCCATCACGGTGGTCGTTTAGCTCCTTTGGAGATATCATCTGAGCAAGGAGCGGGGCGGATTGCTAAGTGGGCTATAGAACTTGGGCCGCCGGTTTAAGGTATGTGCCTCGACGACGATAAAGTCTCGAGCACTTGTGGATTTCATTAACGATTGGACGAGTTGCAGCGCTGAAGAAAAGCGGATCATACCTATTGGACCATCCACTTTGATGGGTCCGAGGCAATTGGAGGGCTGAAATTTGGAGTCGTATTAACTTCCACGAGGTGACAAGTTACATTACGTTCTTTGCTTAATGTTCCCTGTACTAACAATGCAGCTGAGTATGAGGCTTTGCTCCATGGTCTCCGGATGGCTAAGGAGATGAATCTAAGCGGGTTAAGTGCTTTGGTGACTTCGGACTTGGTGGCCCGCAAGTATCGTGCTAGGATTCAAAGATCCACTCATGGCTGCGTCGTCGGGAGGTGGATATTGTTGCAGGACACTTTAAAGGATATCAGGTGGACCATGTGGATCGTCGGAAGACGAAGCGGCGGATGCTCTAAGCGGCTGGGCTCTCAGCGTAAACGGTCCGCCCAATGTCTTCCTTGACGTCTTGCACAATCCGTCGGTTAAGCTTCTGATGAAGTTGATTTGGCTATTCCTGATCCGGAGGCTCGATTGATGGCAACCTTGCATGTCATTCGGATTGGGCGCTCCCTTATTTGGCATACATGAACGGGCGAGTTACGAGAAGATGAGGCGTTGGCCCGGCAGATAGTTGGCGGTCTAAGTCTATGACCATATATAGGCGAGTTGCATCGTTGCAGCGTGTCGAGGCGTTTCAGCGTTGTGTGTCCCTGACGAAGGCCGTGAATATTCGTGAGATCCATGAAGGGACTGTTATAGCGCCCGATCGGCTATATCTCCCGTGTCGAGGCGACTTAGAGCATAACCGCATTGAAAGCAATGTAAGTGAGGTAATCTTCACACAACCCATGTAATACATAAGGAAAGAGATACATAGTTGGCTTACGATCGCCACTTCACACATACATAAATAAACATCCATCATTGAGTACACTCAAGGTCGACTCTGGAACCAAAATAAAAGAAAGATACCCCAAATGCTACAGATCCCGAATCGTCCCAACTAGGCACCACTCTGATCGTCGGGAAAAGACACATAATACGTCCTCGTTCCTCGTCGAACTCCACTTGAGCTCGGATCGTCACTGCTTGGCATCATCGGCACTGCAACTGTTTTGGTAGAATCTGTGAGTCACGGGGACTCAGCAATCTACACCAGCGAGATCAAGACTATTTAAGCTTATAGGTAGGACAGAGTAGTAAGGTGGAGCTGCTGCGCTAGCTATATGGTGGCTACATCGCAAAAGAGGCGAGAAGAGGAGCAAAGCAGTCGTGAAACTAGTAGCGATCAAGTGATCTGAACTACTTACGTCGGACATAACTCCAACACCGTGTTCACTTCCGGACTCCGCAGAAGAGACCATCCGATTACCTGTGATTGATGTGTATTTTATTTGAGGTCAACCGGGTTTCTACAACGGACATTAACAAATTCCCATCTGCCTCATAACGTAGGCACGGCTTTGAAAGATATTACCTGCGGGTGTCCCAACAAGCCCATTATAAGCTCTCACGGTCAGCGAAGGATATTCCTTCTCGGGAAGACCCGATCAATCTCGGAATCCCGGACTACAAGACATTTCGACAGCAATAAAACAAGACCAGCAAGACCACCCGTATGTGCACAAATCCCGATAGGAGCTGCACATATCTCGTTCTCGGGGCACACGGATAAGCTAAGCGTCTAGGAACCGGCGTAATCCAAGTTGCCAAGGAATGGTCCCACGGTGCTCTAGTTTGGACCAACGCTTCGAAGCAACCTGGGGGTTTAAAATAAGATGACCCTCGGGCTCATGAAAACCAGGGGAAAAAGGCTTAGGTGGAAAATGGTAAAACCAATGGTGGGCCTTGCGGACGAGTCTTATTCAAAGCGAATGTCAAGGGGTCCCATAAATCATCCAACATGTAGAGCGAAATCAAGGAACATAACACGGTATGGCGGAAACTAGGGTGGCAAAGTGGAACAAAACACCGGGCATAAGGCGAGCGTTCCACCCTTTACCAAGTATATAGATGTATTAATTATAGCAGATAAATATTGTGATATCCCCAACAAGTAAACATGTTCCAATAAGAACAACATCTCCATGTTCAACAAGGAACAAACTTCAGCTTCACGCAACTAACAGCGCTATAAGAGGGCTGAGCAAGCGGTAACATAGCCAATCAGCGGTTTGCTAGGAATAGGATGGTTAGGGGCTGACATGGCAATATGGGTGGCATGATATAGCAAGTGGTAGGCATCGCAGCATAGGCATAGCAAAGAAGCGAGCAACTAGCATAGCAAAGATAGAAGTGATTTCAGGTATGGTCGTCTTGCTGCAATGTTCTCGAGTTGTCGAAGCTTGATCCTCGTAAGCGTTCTCAACAGGTTCCTCGTTCACGTACTCGTCTCCCGGCTCTACTCAAAGCAACAACACAAACAAAGGAACCACAATAAATCACGGTGCAATGCACAATCAACATGATACAAAACATGGCATGATATGCGAGATGTGATATGCAATGCGTATGTGCGCTCCGGAAGGTAAATGATGAACCAGGCATCAACTTGGCAAACCAAGTATGCCACTGGAAAGATGAGATGATTTCGGTTGAAATCGATATAAAGATCATCGGAATCGGATGCACGGTTTGCAAATGACAAGCAAAACAAGAATGGCACAAATCTGCCATTAACAGCATGATGCCACTTAGCAAGCAACAATTAATTAAGGTACTGCACCCAAACGTACCAACAAAGTATAGGGCAGTGATCTACACAAGATGCTCGAAAAAAGATGAGCACTGAGCTACGGCTAGTTCACATCATAACAGGTTCAAACAAGCATGGCAAAAGTGCACAAAATATCAGGCTGGACATGGCAAAAACAGCATCAGGTTGCAATGTTCAGAGCAACAAAACTACATGCTACAGGAACTTAAAATAGCAAAACATGGCATGGCATGAATCTACTCAAAGCATAGAACAAAAGTCCCTTACTGACCATATGCCAAAAAGGATCAGAAAATATAGTAACACCCATGTCAAAATTGAAAGTTTCGTTAACAGATTCAGCAACATGGCATGTCCAAAACTGATAACAAGTAGACATGTTTAAGAGCTCAATGCACTCACTACAGAGCCTTAAATGATAAACTAAGCATACATAAATCAAGAATACATGGCATAGAAGACATACATGGAAAGAACAATAACATAGCATATGGATCAACCACAACAACCTTGGAAAATTGAATAACATGTAAACAATCTGCCAGGAAACATTTGATAGCAAAAGTGAGGCTCGATTGACTCAAGCTATGGCACTCCATAATTGCAAACAAGGGCATGGATGGATAGAGCAAGACATGTAACAAAACATCCTTACTGAAGTATCTCAAAATATGGGATCTCCGGAACCATCAAGTTAACATGGCATCAAAACATCACAAAACAGAGCTGAAATCAGCAACATCAGGACACCTACTTTGCAAGCTTGTGCTAGTCACCACATAGATCACAAAAATACATGGCATACACCCTGAAAAGATGGCATGGCAATTACAAAACACATGTGGACTCAAATTCATAGGTGCACACATCAATCATGGCAAAAATAACAAAAGTGCAAATTCTGTTAGAAACAAAACTAAACATCACATAGCACTCTTCCAACAGCATTTCGGGCATCAAATGAGCTCAAATGAAAATGATGCATGAGATGAAATGATCTACTCTTGGCGAACATTTTGATATATTATCTAAAATGGATCTACAGATGCAAAGTTATACCATGTTGAAAATCGAAATACCATAAATTCACTTGAAGAAAAAAAATGAGGGAAGAAGTCAGCAGGCCTGAACCGAGGTCGGATCGGCCTCCTCCCGACGGATCGGCGGTGGCTCGGGCCGGCTCCGGAAGGAGGCCCCGGGGCCGGAAACTGTGGTGGCCCGGAGGAGCGGTATCCGGTTGAACAAGCAATGGGCCTTGGGCCCAGGCCAGCCCAAAGGCCTGGGAAGGGCCCGAGGGCCAGGACCAACAGAGGCTGGGCCAGGGTGGGGCCCTCGGGGTTGGCCAAACGTCCTGGCGGCCAACGTCCTGTGAGGATGAAAAAATTAGGGTTTGGGGGAAAAGACCGGATTTGGAAGGGGGTGATGTTTAAATAGGCATAGAGGAGCTAGGAGAGTCAAATGAGGTGTAGTTTCGCCCACGATCGTGATCGAGCGCGTGAAACATGGAAGTGACTTAGATGGGTTATTGGGCTGTTTTGGAGGGTGTTGGGCTGCAACAAAAAGGCCTTTCGATTCGGTTAACCGTTGGAGTACCAAGCGAGCTCCAAATGACCGAAACTTGACGGTGGTCTCTGGTGGTATACCAAGGCCCTAGACAAACCTCGGTCCATTTGAAAGGTTTATACCCTTTCGGAAAAAGCGTAAAAGGGGCGCCGGGGGAGATAAGTTGGGATTGCAAAAGCGGACAGCGGGAAAAATGCTCCGGAATCATGGAGGCGAACACGTATGCAAATCGATGCACATGATGACATGATATAAAATGCATGACATGGACAAAATGCAAAATGAAGAAAAACCCAACCACGGAGGAATATCATATCACTGAAAAAAATGGCAAGAGTTGGAGTTACAAATTATGGAAAGTTACTTCGGGGTGTTACAACACTCCACCACTACAAGGATCTTCCGAGATCTAACTGAAAAAACTCCGAATATTGGGCGGAGGTGATCCTCGCGCTCCCGGGTAGCTTCTCTTGAATGGTGTGACCACTTCACTTTCGGAAATTTGATTGACTTGTTGCAGTCTTGGCTTCGGTTTCTTCAAGAATAACAGATTGCTCATGATAAAGATCTTTTGAAGGTCAATCTCTTGAAGTTGATAGTGCGTTCAAGTCTTGAAGCACTTGCGAAGCTGTGACCGTGAAAACATCGTGCACATTTGCAAAGTTGGGTGGAAGCTCAAGTTGATAGGAGAGATCGCCTCTTTTGCCAATGATCTTGAAAGGACCCCGTATCTAGGGGCAAGCTTCCCTTTGATCCCGGGCAGGCCTTTCATTGGAGAGACGGAGGTAGACATGGTTCCGATTTCAAAACCAATCCGGTGCTTATCATCATAATAGTTTCTGCAGCCCTTTGAGATTCCAGAATGACTTTGCAATTTCTTCTTCGGATCAAGTCATTGCCAAGAAGTTGGCGTTCACTCTCGACCAATTGAGAGGAATGGGCACTTTCGCCATAGAAATTTCAATGGGGCCTTGCCTAACGGAAGCTGTTGTTGTAAGAGAACTCGGATATGGAAGACAATCTTCCCCTTCATACGGAAAAATGCACAAGCCCGAGCATATCTTCAAGGATTTGATTAACTCGCTCAACTTGGCCCTTGTTTGAGGATGGAAAGCGTTGGAATGTTGGTGCCCTGGCCTTAAAAGAATCCCAAAACTTGGGGTAAAGATGCCCAGGCAAGAGATCACTTTGGGAATGCCGGCAAGGAGACAACCAGGTGTATAGCTCGCCAGAGCTCTGTGATAGATTCTTTGATAGGAAGAAAATGAGCCACTTTAGTAAGCTTGTCTGAAACGAAGATAGCATCATTTCCACGCTTGGACTTGGAAATCCTCCGAAGTCCATCTCGATATGATCAAACTTCCATTCGGAATAGCAAGAGGTTGAAGGAGACCAGCTGGTCTTTGGTGTTTCTTTCACCTTCGGAACATCACACTCATTCCAATTGAGCAATTTTCGCTTCATTCGAGTCCACCAATATAGCTTGAGGTCGGTACATCTTATTCCGGATGAATGGATAAAGCGAATGTGAGCCCGTTCAAATGACTTTTCGAATCACCCTTAGGAACCACAATCGGTCCTCAAAGAAAAGTATCTTTTCATCAATGTGGAAGCACTTGTACTTGGAAATGCCCTTTCGATACCACGTTTCACCTTTTTCACCATGGTATCCGAAGTTGAGCCTCCGAATCTAATCTTCCAAAGTAGGGAGACTATGAGGTTGGCAAGAAAGCCTTGAGGAACAACTTGAAGATTCACTGGGAAAGCTTCCGAGATCCTGGAAGGCTTGAGGATTAGCTTTGCGAAGCTTTCCGCTCAAAGCATTGAATGACATTGGCCTTGCGGGTATATTCAATACTTGGGTTGTACTCTTGAATCATTTCACCCATCAGTCCGAGGTTGAGGTTGGGTTGAGGAAAATGTACTTGAGACTCTTGTGATCGGTGAAAATGTCCACTTTCCTTCCCAACAAGAGATGTCTCCACGTAATCAATGCATGGACAACTGCCGCCAACTCAAGATCGTGAGTGGGTAGTTCTTTCGTTGAGGCTTCAAGCTGGCGAGAGGTATAAGCCACAACTCTCTTCTCTTGCATTAACACCACGAGACCTTGAAGAAGCATCACGAGAAAACTTCAAATGGCTTGGATTCATCGAGGAGGAGTCAAGGGGCGTGCGGTTTCTCTTTGAGAGTATTGAAAGCAACGTCACACTCGGAGACCGACATACTTCACATGCTGGAGAAGGTTGGAAAGAGGCTTTGCAATCTTGGAAGTTCTCAACGAATCTTGACAATAGCTTGCAAGGCCAAAACTGAATGCTTGACATTCGAGGAGGTTCCCAATTCACAATTGCGGACACCTTCTCGGGATTAACTAGCGATCCCTTGGCGGAGATGATATGACCAAGATAAAGCACTTCATCAAGCCAAAATTCACATTTGGAGAACTTAGCATAAATTGGTACTCTCGAGCTTGTCTAGCACCAATGAAATGTTTGGCATGATCCTTCTTATTCTTGGAGAAGACCAAAATATCATCAAGATAGACCAAAGGCAATTCATTGGTGTAGGGGTTGAAGATGAAGTTCATCATCCGGAGAATGTTGGAGGAGCATTGACAAGGCGAAAGACATGCGGTATATTCATAAGAACCAAAGCTTACGAATCTGTCTTGGGAATATCTTGTTCCGAATCGAATCGATGATACCCATCTGAAGGTCAAGCTTGGAGAACACTTTAGCACCTTTGAGTTGCTCGAAAAGCTCATTGATGTTGGGAAGTGGATACTTGTTCTTGATAGTCTTCTTATTCAATGTGATGTGGCGCAAAAGTCGGTCCGTGCCATCCTTCTTCGGACAACGAACACCCTACCCCAAGGAGATGAACTGGTCTGATCAAACCGGGCGCTCTTGTTCATCAAAGCTTCTTCAATTCCTTCACTCATCGGGTCCAAGCTTGTATGGGCGGCTTGCAAGCGGTTGATGCGGGCTCAAGATCGATTTGAACTCAAGCGGCCGATGAGGAGGCATCGGAAGCTCTTGGAAAGACATCTTGGTACTCCAAGGGAATCGGAGATAATCAATTCGCCCTTCTCATTAAGAAAACAACCAATGGTTTCATCACGGCGACATAGATGATCACATCATTAGAAGAGTGAGTCATTGAATTTCACAGCAACACAATCAATGAGCTTTGCTGATAAAGCGTCCATTGAGAATAAGATCAATATCCGGTCACCAAGGACAAAGGTTTGCAATCTATAATCGCCCATCTTGATAGAAACATCCGGAATCCTTGTGGTAGCCCTCATAGAAGATGGAGAAACAACTCCCAGGGGTTTTCCAACATTTCGAAATGAAATCATGCTTTGCAACAAATGATCTAGACATGAAACAATGCGATGCACGTATCAAATAAGACTTTTGCGGGAATATCATTAGCGAGAGATTACCCATTATCACATCGGAAGAATCCTCTGCTTGAGCTGCATTCATCATATTGACCTTTGCAAACTTGGGATTATGCTTGACCCTTGCATTCTGGAAGATTTCACGGGAGGAGGAGGCGGAAGGCGCCTTTGGTTGAAGCACTTGTTAGCATAGTGACCTTTCTGCTGACATTTGTTGCAAGTCACCTCGAGAGCGGGCGGTGGTAAGGAGCACTTGACCTTGGAGCTTGAGAATTAGACTTGTTACGATAGCTTGGGTTGGGTGGGTGGGAAGATCCACGGCCACTGAGTTCTTCTGCGATAAGGCTGGAGCGGAGGAGGAGGAAGGTAGAACTTCTTGCTTAGCTGCCACTTGAGAGGAAGAAGAAGGCTGAACTGCATCCTGATTCTCTTCTTAGAAGCCTCACATTTGAGCTGGGCAGCTTCTTGCTTGAGTGCCATGTTGTAGAATTCATCATACTTATCGGCTCAAAAGCACAAGAGCTAATTGCAGATCTTCTCTCAGACCACCTCTGAATTGATAGATCATACTCTTTTCATCAGTCGTCTTGCTTAGCAAAGCAGCGAGCTTAAGGCTGGATATTGTATTGATAGACAGACATGTTGCCCTGCTTGAGATTGCGGAACTCCTCACGCTTGCTCTCAACAACACTTTTGGAATGTGATGAGCTCTGAAATCCGGCGGAACTCATCCGAGTAATGACCGACCTCCTCTGGAATCTTTGTATTCTGGTACCACTCGGCAGCTTGATCCTTGAGTTGAAGCGATGCAAACTTGACAAAGTCCTCGAGGTCGACATTGCTACAATCAAAATGCTTGCAGATGTCCACAACCAATTCGCGTCGTGGCCTCGACACGAAGCGAAAGACTTGGCTGATTAGCGAGGCCGGTGAGAGTAGCAAAGTGCGGCTGATTGTTGCCTTGACCTTGATTTCCTTGATTGCCTTGCCCGAGTGCGTTCTTGCAAGAGCTGCAAAATCATCGAGCATTGGCATTGGTGGCTGCCATGATAGCTTGCCGAGGCCTCTGGAGGCGGAGGTGGAGGTGGAGGTTGGTGATCCCCATCATTGCGATCCGGATTGAGCAGCGTTGGCGGAGCCATCTGAAGAGGTGACATCCGTTAGTCCTTTGATAGACAAAAGATAAGTAGAATCAGCGGATAGAAATTGCAACATATAGTCTTCACAATAAACATTGAACAAGAATGAGCGAATGAATTCAAAGTTAATCATCACCGTCCATTAAGGTGAGAAGCCACTTAGATAAAGATATGGAAACAACATCTGTCTTAGAAACAAATCGAATATCTGGCTGAAAACAAAAGATTGGCTTCTAGAATGAGCGGAACAAACACATGATAGAATTTACGCCCAAAGTGTTAGTGGTGGGGCCCTACGGACCGACGTATAGCGGACGTCACGAATGACAAACAAGGCGTCCCGAATCAGCATAGCCAAGGATTCTTTAAGGCGTCTCGCGACCCTTGTCGTCGACCGTGAATGGGCGGACCACTGAGCGTTGAACCCCAATCTCAAATCATACATCATCGGAAAGAATATCACTAAGCTACTAGAATTCCCACCTATAAACTCCGAAACTTTACGGTTATGCAATCTGGTGTTGGGGATACAAGGGACACAAAATATATCACCCAAACTAACAATACCTAGATCATTTGTATCCATCCGTCAACACATAACCAAGAAATCCTCGGAAATCGTGTACCTCGACCTTGAAAAACATCCGTTATACAAGTCATGGCAATACTCCCTTTTCGCCTCGATCTTGGGCTATCGGGGTTATCTCACCAACAACTGCACAAAAAGATTTCGATGTCGGTAAAACTCGGATATTCGAGGCGCAGCGATAAAATTGTGGCGACAACACCTCGGAGCTCAACTCCCGGGACACTGCCACAACCCCTAAATGTCGGGAGGCACCAAGAACAATGTTCTCGTCACAAAACCATCGACGATTCCAAGATACCCGTGATCCTAAAATTTTTTTGTGAAATTTGAGAGAGAAGAGTCAAAACTCGTCGGGATACCTCACCGAGGCTGACGAAGGGATGGGGAGTAAAAAGAATCCTACTCTCCGATATATATAATCCTAAGACTCAAAACATTTTCCATTCTAGACTCAACAACGCACAAACAATCAAGTAGGGGCTCCTAAGTGGGAAGGCTCGATTACCAACTTATAGCGCCCCGATCGGCTATATCTCCCCGTGTCGAGGCCGACTTAGAAACATAACGCATTGAAAGCAATGTCATAAGTGAGGTAATCTTCACACAACCCATGTAATACATAAGGAAAGAGATACATAGTTGGCTTACGATCGCCACTTCACCAGTACATAAATAAACATCCATCATTGAGTACACTCAAGGTCCGACTCGAACCAAAATAAAAGAAGATACCCCAAATGCTACGGATCCCGAATCGTCCCACTGGCACCCTTGATCATCGGGAAAAGACACATAGCGACCACGTTCCTCGTCGAACTCCCACTTGAGCTCGGTTCGTCACTGCGGCATCATGGCAACCCACTTGTTTTGGTAGAATCTTGAGTCAGGGGACTCACAATCTCACACCATGAGATCAAGACTATTTAAGCTTATAGGAAGGACGAGTAGTAGGTGGAGCTGCAGCAAGCGACTAGCATATATGGTGGCTACATGCAAAAGAGGGAAGAGAGCAAAAGCAGGTCGTGAAACTAGTAGCGATCAAGAGTGATCTGAACTACTTCGGGACATAACTCCAACACCGTGTTCACTTCCGGACTCCGCAGAAGAGACCATCCAGTTACACCTTGATTGATGTTATTTTATTTGAGGTCAACTTGGGTTTTCTACGGACATTAACAAATTCCCATCGCCTCATAAGCGGCACGGCTTTGAAAGATATTACCTGCGGTGTCCCAACAGCCCATTATAAGCTCTCACGGTCAGCGAAGGATATTCCTTCTCGGGAAGACCGATCAATCTGGAATCCGGACTACAAGACATTTAAGCAATAAAACAAGACCAGCAAACCACCCATTGTGACAAATCCCGATAGGAGCTGCACATATCTCGTTCTCGGGGCACACGGATAAGCTAAAGCGTCAGAAACCTAATCAAGTTGCCAAGGAATGGTCCCCACGGTGCTCTAGTTTGGACCAACTTCGAAGGAGCCGGCGGGGTTTAAAATAAAGATGACCCTCGGGCTCCGAAAACCGGGGAAAAAAGGCTTGGTGGCAAATGGTAAAACCAATGTTGGGCCTTGCTGGAGGAGTCTTATTCAAAGCGAACTGTCAAGGGGTCCATAAATCACCAACCGTGTAAGAAGCGAAATCAAGGAACATAACACGGTATGCGGAAACTAGGGTGGCAAGGTGGAACAAAACACCAGGCATAAGGCCGGCCTTCCACCCTTTACCAAGTATATAGATGTATTAATTATAGCAGATATATATTGTGATATCCCCAACAAGTAAACATGTTCCAAAAGGAACAACATCTCCATGTTCAACAAGGAACAAACTTCACTTCCAACTAAGCGCTATAAGAAATGAGCAAAGCGGTAACATAGCCAATCAACGGTTTGCTAGGAAAGGATGGTTAGGGGCTGACATGGCAATATGGGTGGCATGATATAGCAAGTGGTAGGCATCGCAGCATAGGCATAGCAAAAGCGAGCAACTAGCATAGCAAAGATAGAAGTGATTTCGAGGTATGGTCATCTTGCGCAATGTTCTCGAGTTGTCGGCTTGATCCTCGTAAGCGTTCTCAACAGGTTCCTCGTTCACGTACTCGTCTCCGGCTCTACCCAAAGCAACAACACAAACAAAGGAACCACAATAAATCACGGTGCAATGCACAATCAACATGATGCAAAACATGACATGATATGCGAGATGTGATATGCAATGCGTATATGCGCTCGGAAGGTAAATGATGAACCAGGCATCAACTTGGCAAACCAAGTATGCCACTGGAAAGATAGATGATTTCGGTTGAAATCGATATAAAGATCACGGAATCGGATGCACGGTTTGCAAATGACAAGCAAAACAAGAATGGCACAAATCTGCCATTAACAGCATGATGCCACTTAGCAAGCAACAATTAATTAAGCTACTGCACCCAAACGTACCAACAAAGTATATGGCAGTGATCTACACAAGATGCTCGACAAAAGATGAGCACTGAGCTACGGCTAGTTCACATCATAACAGGTTCAAACAAGCATGGCAAAAGTGCACAAAATATCAGGCTGGACATGGCAAAAACAGCATCAGGTTGCATGTTCAGAGCAACAAAACTACATGCTACAGGAACTTAAAATAGCAAAACATGGCATGGCATGAATCTACTCAAAGCATAGAACAAAAGCCCTTACTGACCATAAGCCAAAAGGATCAGAAAATATAGTAACACCCATGTCAAATTGAAAGTTTAGTTAACAGATTCAG